>JAFBJS010001697.1:425935-483689 GCA_016785265.1 Paraplagusia blochii | reverse complement strand
GATAAACCTTTAGTGGAACAAGGCATTAAGATGAACAAGGAATTGAAGAAAACAGCAGAGTGGTCTAATATTTTTTTCCATGACTGTATATATATATATATATATATAAAAAATGTATGTATGTGCATTTATATTATTAGTAGACCTGACCAAGAGACATCCATTCGGTTGACTTCCAGTGGACTCACCACTCAGAGAACGGTACAGCATGGTACAATGTGTGTTTAATTATTTTTTTCCTTATACCTAAAGGACAGAGCAGACTGTAAATATCTGTGTTTAACTGCTGTCTTCATTTGTAATGAAATCAAACAATGGAATTTAAATGTGAACATTAAAATGCAAAACAACGTATCCAAGTAATGAATGATATCTGGTAATATCCCTTGTCTCTGGGTTGCAGCCATTATATCTGAGTAAATAGCCCTGAGTTTCAAAGGCTGGAGAAACTCCAGGGTGTTCTGACATGAGTGCACACACAGGTTTCAGACAGAAAAAAAGGGGGAGAAACGAATGGGTACCAGAGAAGTATTTCTAGACTCATAACTTCAGGGTACAGTTGTGTTGTCCTACGACAGGGTTAATACTCAGCCAAGTGTGGCAAACACTAACTGCTTCATGATGCCAGAGGCAGGGCCAAACAAAGTGTAGTAAAAATAAAGTGGTTTTGTCATCTTATGGCATGTTTTACAGCATATCCACACTGAGGCATTGATGGTGCATGGCATTCTTTTCATTCAGGGGACTTTTTTAAAAGCCATACTCAGGAATTGAACTCCGGGGAGAATCTCTTTTTTTGTTGTTGTTGTTGTTGTTGTTGTTTAATGTGGGAGAAAATGCTTGCCGGCGCTGAATTGGAAGCACTTTTCAACTGGGTATGAAGAGCATTGCGCAAACAGTGTTTAACTCCCACGGGAGCTATTCATAATGGGTGTTTGAGAGTGGAAGACTTAATCCCATATGGCTCATATCTGGATTTATTTATTGGTCATACCACGAGGCAGACCGCAGAGAATGAAGAGGCTGTACAAGTGCGCTTGATCTTAAACACCTGTGTATTTAAGAACACTGAGCAGAATTCATATTGAGGAGTGTCATCACGTCTCGATCAATCACTTGCAGGCGAAGGTGATTTAAAAACTCCCGATGATTTTATAGTGAACTGTATCCTGAGCGCTGGATGAGGGCCACGTGCAGTGTTAGCCACTGCTCCGCCAGATGCCATTGGGCAAGCATGAGGGAGGGGACTAATTACCGGACAGCTGCCCAGCAGACCCTCAACCCTGCCCTGGGGACAGATGTCTGTCTCACTTTCCTGTCCTCCAACCTTGGACCCAAGCTCAGCATCATTATCGCTAATTTCAGCTCGTGGCCATCACAGGAGAGTTATTTTTAAATGAAACACGACAGATACTTACCAAAGACAGATTTCATTGAAATGATTACAAAACCTGGAGGTTAAATCGTTGAAAAAGTCAAAGTGTTTGTTTTTTTTTTTTCTGCCTTCCCATCCACATCAATTTCCAGTTCCTCCTTTGACCTGTTTTTATCTTTATAGAGATGCCAGTATTTATGAGTTTGGTGACACATTAGGCTGACTCTATCAATTGATGTGTGAAGTAGACCGTGTCCACCACCCTTGGCAGAGATGAATAAGGAAGGTATTTATTAAAATATTGAGGTCAGCACTGAGTAGTTTGGCTGTAGGCCCGAAATATTTAAAGTGTTGAAAAGATTCAGTGCAGACTGATTTCATGTGAGTCTGGGGCTGCAGAGCCACACTGCTCATCCTGCTTTTGGAATAAGTGGAGGAAGATGAACTAAAGTTGGAATTATGCACCCAGAAAGTATTTGGCAAGAGGGAGGGAAAATGTAATGCAATAATTAAGGGACACAATAAAAATGATTAGAACTGCTTTTGACATTCTCATTGCGAATAACTTGCATCTAATTGCAATCACAAATTTTATATGCCAGTTTTATGTTCCATGGCTATAAGCTGTTTAAAGTTCAATAGCTGCACTCCTTAAATCTCCTTCCAATTTTTTGCTTAGAGGCAGCCAAAGGACGCAAGGGTACAAGAGGGAACAAGACATGAAACAATGCAAAAAATAATGTAAAAGACTGTAATGATCTGAATACCTTTTACCATGTACTGTGCTGGACAGTACAACTTTCTGGCCTGGAGGTGGACCTCTGCAGTCCAGCTCATAGGCTGGTTAGATATACAGTCACAGCATCTGTTGCAGGCTAATGGATGTTATAACCTCATAAACGTCTTGAAATTGGACATTATCCCTTAATTAAAAGGAGAAAGATGCATTATACTGATTAGAGTGGCACTCCAGTGGTCTTGTGGCGTGCTCCCTTAATGGTTCTGGACGATGCACGGCTCCTGATTTAAGTGTTTACATGAGACATAATATACGTAACATTTTTAATGAGCCGATCAACACTGTCAGACACAAACTTTAAAGAGTTGCAGGGACATCAAGACACTTTTCCTGGGACCTTTGACCTGCAAATTAAACTTTCCTCCGAGACATTATGTCGGCCTTCACCACACCCCGTTAGCAATATGGCTGCAGCCTCAGAATGGCACCCCTCCCCACCACATTCTTTCTCTTTTTAGTGGCATTTCAGGATTTTTTTTGATGATGATTTGAGTGTCTTCGCTGTGATTATGTGTGCAGTGTTGGCACAGCAGAAACAGCTGTGCCATAAAGCAGATATAAAAACAAAGCTTGATGCTTGTGTTCTGCCGCACCTGGGCCATCAGTGCCCAATAAATAGCAGTAGCCAATCAATCTCACTGCCCTCCGCACTAAGGCGCTTAATGAAACCTTGGGTGGGATACGGGGTCTCAACAATAACCCCATGCATACAAAGATATGAGAAATATTAACCCGCGCTCCGGCCTTTCCTCACTGACAATCCGAGGCCAGTGTGTCTGCAGGAAATCCAGGAGCGAATCTGAGTGTGCCGTAAAATGTCACGGGGGGCCTGGCACTCGCATATCTGTCATCGCTTGTCAAGTGGCCTGTGTATAAAAATGTCACACTGAGCATGTCGTACGTCACCCAGGTTTTTGCTGCCCTTGTTGGCACACCTTGGTATCGAATGATGTTTTTCCTTTTTTTCTTTTCTTTTCTTTTTCGTATTTATTAATTATTTTTTTAATCTCTGCCCGGCACATTGCTGAAGCTGCTTCCCATTATTTTGCCCACGCAGCATGCCATTCACTCTCCACATAATGCAATATTTACAGCTTATCACTTATAGGGTTGTTTGAACCAATTACATGCTAGCATTCACCAGACGTGTCACTTCTATTGAGCATACAATGTGAGAGCAATCGCAATGCCACTCGTGGCTCCACAGGAATCCATGTGAAAAGTAATTGTGCATTTTTTTCATTTATGTATTAGGCCGGCTGTCTTGTGTATGATCTATTCTCTATCGAGAGAGACACAATAATATAACACCCAGCACGGCCTGATAAAGAGTCTATTTTTGCTCAAAGCTCTGTCTCCTGAATGAAAATGAATGAAGGCGTGTTGCAGTGGTAATGTATCAACATAAAATATTGAAATAGCCCAACCAAGGGCAAACTGCATGTAATTGAAACTCTCTGTGCTGAGAGCTAGGAACTGGTGTCTCCACATCAGAGCTCTGGCAGGAGGCCTTTCAGAAAGCATTTGTTTCAGGTTTCCTTTTTTCCCCCCTTCTTCTCTCCAGACTTAATTGCCTCTTTGAGAAATTTCTCTTCAGAAATCCCCATTCCCTGACCAAGTGAATACCGTTGTCCTCTTTTTTTGCTATCTGAGATGATTGATTTATTCTGTTTAACCTTGATAAGAGAGAATAACAAATCGGAGTATCGACACTATGATGTGATGGCATGTCATTTACTTAGGTGTCCTGGAGGTGAGTCAGAGGTGACTTAAAAACGGCTTTTTTGTGCTCAGTGAAAACATAATTTTTTGTCCCTTGATTCTTAGTTTTATTTAGTTTCTCTATACTGCACACACACATATATAGTAAGTCAATATTTCCAAGAAGGTGTTATTTTACTGATACAAAAACAGCGGCATAAAACATTCGTTCCCATATCATTTATTTTGGAAGCCTTTACTTTTAAGGGCTTTACCGAAGTAGTCCTTTCTCTACTTTTATGGAGTTTGTCATCTTTGCCAAACTTTGCTCTCTTGAAATCTTCAACCCTGCACAAGATGAATCAACATCCCTGGCCCTGTCCGTCCTGTAGCCACTTTGTCCTCCTCGACAAAGCGGCTACAGGACGAGAACGAACGACACAGGATGGTCACCCTCTTCAGAGTCACTACATCTGGCAGCACCATTAATCTTGCACCACGACTATGTCCCTGTACCTGTCTCTCTTTGTGTCAGGGAGATAGAAAGTCATTTTTAGTCATTATCACCCTTCTAGCATATGCTCATCCCGCTCATCGCATTTAACCTGCACTTTGGTGCAAGCACTCGTTGCCCCTGTATACTCTAGAGGCTGCCCAACACGACACATTTGCATTGTGGTGTTTATGTATCATCCACTTTGACACACGCTGAATGACAACAAAACCGAGACAATGTTCTGTTAGGAAGGAAAAAAAAACAAATTCCTTGTCATTGTGACGTGATTCACACCACTGCAGACAACGAAATGTGACCTCTGTATTTAAACCATCACCAATACACCTGGGCCTGTGAGTGGGGACGGTGCCATGCTCAGTGGACCTCAATGGTAACTTGACAGTAGGGAGATTTGAACCGGGGATTTTGCAGACCCAGGTCCACTTCCTTAACCACTATGTCACCAACTGCCCTCAACTGTTACAATGACTTAACATAACTTTTTGAGATTCCAATGATGATTTAACTATTATTAATACATTTAATTATTATTATTTGAGGACAGTGGTGGCCTAGTGGTTGAGGAAGTGGACTTGGTTTCACAAGGTCCCCTGGTTGCCACTGAGATGCTCTGAGCATAGCACCGTCCCAACCCACATCACTTCTTGTGGGCTCAACACCCGCAGGAAGGCTCACAATATGGTGCAATGCGATTTGGGTGGTGCCAGCTGCCCCTGCGACCTGGCAACGGACAAGCAATGAAGAAAATGAATGAATGAATAATACATTTAAATTCACTCTTTTTAAACTGAAAAAATATATGAAGAAATATATTTGTATTATGAAATAATAATTTATAATAAAGAAAACATTTTACATTCGATTATTATATACATTATTCTATACATTATATTATTAGGTGGGAAAAAACATCCCATTAACAGTGAGTACGATAATGTTGTGGGAGAAGGACTGTGAGGACTCGATATTGTTCATTACTGAATAACAATAATAATTCCACTGTAACACTGGTCGTTCAGCCTGATGGTTCCTTCATTCTTTCATATACCATGTCCACAGACCAGAATGCTCTGTGCAGACAAGTCTCAAAACGATAATGTAGCAGATTTATGATCTATTCTTTTGCCATAGAGACAACAGTCAGAGCAGTTATTTCCAGGTTCAGACAACAGATGATGAGACCCAAAAGACATGGCTCTAAAAGTGTGATTTTGATTCATGTTTCCTAATTTAATATAGTTTTTTTAATAGCGTCATACCATGACTATATATGGCATTTCAGTCACATTTTGAGATAAACAGGAAGACCAAGTTCCTTGTGAATCTCCTAGAAACACACTGTGCTTGTGTGCATATTTGAACTCATCAGCATTTGTAGTTTATGCCTGGTGGACTAGAACACGATCACCTGACCTGATAAGAAACTGCAGTGCGGCCTGGGAATCTTGTCGTTATGCAACGTCTCCACTGACTGCTAATGCATCTGATAAACAAGAGTGGTGACCATAGTGATGATATCATAGGAATCACCCATGGGCGTTGATGGGAAGCCCAGTCTGGAGTGGACACATCCATCTACTGCTTTGCCGGCCAATGCCACCTGATAGCCTCTCATTAGAGAAGCATGGTGGCACTCTGAGGCCAGCAATCTGATCACGCTGTCTGACCGGAAACTGCTGCTGTCTTCACTGAAGATGTATATACATTTAGTGTTATTGCTTGTACTACATCAAGTATGTCAGTCATCAGAACAAATAACATTTTAAAAAGTAATTTATATTAAATTATTTCATCATTGACATCATTGAATTGATTACTTATAACCATAATGATCAGTATTAAATACTTTTCTCAAGTTTCCATTAGCATGATCTTATTGTATATGCAGTGATTCTAAAATGCAGCTCATGATTGACTTAAAAACTGAAATGATCTCATGATTTTTTAAAAATAATTAACTCACTGCCTTATTGCACTCATTGAGAACAAAAGCCTGTGCATTTCAAAGCCAAAGCTCCATTTAAAGACGTCCAGGCTTTCGAAGGGACACAGCAGAGGACCAAGCCTTGCGATTTTTCTGCTCCCAAAGATGATGCTTAAATGTCCATATGATGAACAGAGGCTCTGAAACTCATAATCCCTATCAATCCCCTTTCTTCCTCAAGGTTCCCCTATAATCGTACCCATGAAACAGATCAAGGCCCAGCCCAACTTGCTTTCTCCCTTCGAGTCAATAAATCAGATGTGCTGCCATGGCCAGTGGTCACTTAAAGGCAGCTGGTGGATGAGGAGAAAAAAGGAGCAGCATGGTGTGGCGTGTCCTACAGACCATTCAGCCAGAATGCAGTGCCTGGGCTGTGGAGTGTAGCAAGTGACACACTTGAGGAGCTGGATCTCCGCCTCACAAGACGAGAACAGGGGGGAAAAAAGACTGCTGTAAACACACACTCTAGGCAAAGGGCAAAGCCAGGTTGGAAAGGTGGTAGAAAAATACAATGCAGGGCTGCAGGAGGGTTGACAGGGTTCAGGAGGGAACTGACTGTTCCTACCTGCCATAATGCTTGCACAGAGTTTTAATTGCAAGACTTCACCTCAGAGTTGCAGTTTTGTTTTGTTGTTGTAAATGTACTGTGTGTTTGCCTGCATTGTATCAGAGGGAGGAAGTTTGTTTTGTTCCAGCCTGTAGCTTCAGTGATTTCCAGACTGCCAGGAGGTTGGGGTGTTATACAGCGTGCATCTGCTCCGTCTCCCCTCCACCTCCCCATAAGCACAAATACAGATGAAGTTGTTTTATGAGCTCACCGGGTGAGAGGCATCCATTGTCTCTGTTTGAGACTGATTCAAAATGGCTGCCCCTGGAACACAAATTGATCATAATTGTTTTACCAAACCTTTGCTCAGCGGAGCATTGCATTTGTGTGTTATTGACTTTAAAAACACAGTCAGCCATTCCACTGGCAATTTCATTACAGCGCTGTCACTTAACGCCCTGTAAACAAAGAATGCTAGTGAAGAAAATGTATGAGGTGATTTTGTGAAAGCCACATCAGAGGAGCTGCCATCATGATGGTGGGCGTGCTTTATCTGTGTAGCTGTTCAATGAAAATTGTATTCATGTGACATAGACATGGAAAAATACATTGAAAAAAGTAGACTAATTGGGTCTGTCCGTCCATCTGTTTGTCTGTCTGCCTATTCATCCTCCATCCATCTATCCGTCCATCTATCTGTCTATCCATCCATCCATTTGTCCATCTAACCATCTGTCTGTCTATCATCAATCTGTCCATCCATGCATCCATCCATCCATCTATCTGTCTACCATCCATCCGTCCGTCCATCTATCTGTCTACCCATCCATCCGTTTGTTTGCTATCTGTCTACCCATCCATCCATCCACCCGTCTGTCTACCCATCCATCTGTCCGTCTATCTGTCTACCCATCCATCTGTCCGTCTATCTGTCTACCATCCATCAGCCTGTCCATCCGTCTGTCTACCATTCATCTGTCAGTCCATCCATCTCTCTGTCTACCCATCCATCCGTCCTTCTGTCTATCCATCCATTCATCCATCCATCCGTCCGTCCATCCATCCATATATCTACCTTTCCTTCCATCCATCTGTTTATCCATCTATCTATCCATCCAGCTATATGTCATCATCCATCTATCTTACTGTATATTTCCCTTAGTGCACGCGTGTCAAACTCAAGACTTGGGGGCCAAATGCGGCCCGCTAAGACATTTTGAGTAGCCTGCGATATTGGCATTTAGAAACAATTAATTCAATGTAGTTACAGATATAACACTGGTGCCCAACTTTTTTTGGATTGCTCAGCTAGTACCACCAGGCACAGTTCATTTGGTATCAGATGACCTGGTACTTGAAAAAAGTAAAACAGATATCGCTGGGTTTTCTTTCCGAGAATGCAGCAAATTAGTAGAAATAAAGTGCAATTTTTATTGTGTCCCACTGCAGCCCACTGCAGCCCACTGCAGCCCTGTGCCAAATATCCTTTGAACAAGTACGTGTTTGTTGTTTAAAGAACAATCATCATTTCCAGGTAGACTCATCCACAAAGAAGTCGGCTGAGAACTGTTTTCTCTTCCTGATCCCAGCAAATGTGTGTTTAAAAGGCAAGTGAAGATCATCAGTAATGGGAGTCACAACATGAATTAAACCCAAAATAAAGTCTGGAGGAGATGAGGTTTTTTTCAGTTCCGTCCATTTGTTGTCATTGCAGTTGTTGACATAAGCCTGTGAAGTCAGTAATGAGGGAAGTGCACTTGATGAGAAACTAACAACATTGTAAACATAGTAGATAAGTGCTTTCGTGGACCAGCCGTATTGATCATGAATAGACTTGATCCACAACTTTTTCAGGCTGGGTTGTATTTTCCTGCTGGGTTTTTGATAGCCAGCTGTTAACACACTACACAATTACTGGCTGTGACTTTTTTTTTCCAAGATTTGTTTGTTGTGATGAAAGCAGGGAGGCTGTGTTTAAATGTGTAGCCTCATTACAAAATGGCTTTGAGTGGATGTGAGAGCGGGGGAGAAAGAAAAAAGAAGTTCAGCCTTTGTTTCCAATCACCAGCAGGGAAATCCAGAATTATCATTAACTCAGAGGGTGTGTTTGGTGGCAAAACATTGTTGAATTACATCGATGTCCCTGCATCTGGGCTGATTTGCCCTTTTTTTCTCTGTGTCCACCTCTGCTCCTGCTCACGGAATGAACCCTTATTTAATTAGGTTGCAAATTTTATTCTGAATAAAGTGCTTGGAAAAAGATAACTGTGACTTTATTAACAGTTTCGTGGGCAGCAGATGGCGTTCTGCAAGCCTGCCACGTTGAATTAGTGATGACGCTGTCGTTTTATGAGCTCACTACTGTGGCAACCCATAAAACTCCTAATTAAGCCAACAAATTAATACTACTTTAGACATTACTCTCAACCATTTCAGCCCGAATTAGGATGAACAAATGCAAATACACAGGTAAGCCCTCCATTAGTGGGCTCCTTTTCTCTGTTTACTGTAGGTGCATTTATGCAAGGAATCACAGCTATTACATTCCATTTGTTCTATATTAAGACCAATTAAATGCATTCGTTAGCTTGTTTGTGCTCTGCATTTACTAGACATGCGATTCCTCGGAGCCAAATCCCAGTAAACCCCATTGACTTAATCCTTCCGATGTTTTATTAAAAGCAAATTATGTCCGACTTCACCGCTGGTAATCCAGCGCATCAAGTGTTGGTAACCGCCTGCAGAAGAAGTGCTCGCATTTTAATTAAGAGCCCAAAACATGGAGCAGCAAAGTGCGGATTAGTGTGTTTACTCCAGAAGAGCAAGAAAAAAAAAAGGCATCTTCATTTCATTTTTTTTTTCAATCTGCCATTGGATCAGATCCAAGTTTACAGTGACTTGAAATATTGAGACACTTGGTCTCACTGGGATTGGAAAACAGACCTGCGAGGTGGTGGTGCATTCACTGACTTTGGCCTGTTCTCAGAGAGAGACAATTTTATGTGGTATACTTTAGGAAATAGCTTTTTTTAAATGAAATTTAGAACCATCCTTAACAGATAATTATTTTTGCTCACATATTTTTGGCTCAGTTTCAAATCTATGTGGGAAATATTAAATCTGATTAACCGTTGAGTTAAACAGCAATTATTGAAAATGACATGTGGAAATGTTATGTAAATATGTGTTCAGGTTATTTGGTTAACGATGGGTTACAAAAATGCAGCATTTGCTGATATATCAGCTATGTTACCTTTGAAATTAGGTATTTTTTCCACATGAAAATAAGCAGGACAATGTTAAATAAAGGTTTGACAATATGTTTCACCTTTTGCTTTTATACTTTTTATCTATTATTTTGTATATGCTAAAAGCTCAGTCACATAAAGTTTTTATTTAGTATTGGTATTTTCCAAAATGTATCGCAACGTTCATCTATTCATCTTCATCTGCTTATTTGTACTGGGATTCTCCATGACTGCAACCCAAATCAGACATCGCACCACACCATTAGCCTTCCTGTGAGTGGTGAGCTCAATGGAAGTGGTCTGGACGGTGCTATAACTGGTAGATGGTAGATGGTGGATTGCACACCTAACTCTGTTTCCTTAACCACTAGGCCACCACTGCTGTACGTTGAGCGTTTATTTTTCTTATATAACTTTATTTGCAGCTAATTTCTTTAACTTCCCTCCTATGATAGACTTGACAAATTAGGTTGTAGCTTTTTAATGATTTTTTTTTAATGAATATAACATGGTCAGTCAAAAGTTTGAAGTAAATCCTTTTTACACCATTGTTGCTTTGTACTGTGTATTGTTGCTCTAATTCAGAGGTGGGCAAATTTTTTTGACTCGCGGGCCACATTGGGTCCCAGAATTAGACACAGGTGCCGAGTCAAGAGCAGAAAGATGGAATTTTTAAAACTAAGATAAATAGCAAGTAAAACTAAGGTATAAAACCAAAATTGCTAAACTTCATATCGCCTTTCTGGTGTCATCTACTGGGGAACAGCAAGCGTTGCATGGGAAAGAATGAATTATAATGATAATACAAATCAGTTATTTAATTTGGACAAGGCCGGCGGGCCGTATAAAAAAGCTCAACGAGCTGCATCCAGTCCCCGGGCCTTAGTTTGCCCAAGCCTGCTCCAATACCTAGTTTACACATGTGGCGGAACCAGAAGTAAATCAAACCATACAGTCTTCTGTCCCTTTGAGGAATACTGAATTATTTTAATAATTTTAATTAATTCTGATGGATAACAATGATGATAAACTATGTCTAATTCATTAAATGTGTATAGATGGTTATTTTAATAGATTTTTGTAACTGTAACAACAAGCTGAAAAACATTTTTTCATAGAACAATAGCTGAAATGGAGCCTAGCTGGACTCGTAAAGGCGCTGAGATCCTGCCCCCTGAGTAGCTTGGCGTACATACTATAATTGACATACTCAGACATAATCCCTTATGGGACGTCCACACTGTTCCCAGACTTCAGTGGGAGATTGCTGCTTCTTGAAGAAGTCATGACCACTGTTTGATCAAAGGGGCTCTGCTCCTAACGCCCACTGCTTTCTGCCAGTACTTGATCTGGATCGATGCAGGGGTTAGTGTACAAAATCCCCCGCTTCCTCGAGCGCTGCCAACCCAGTTTTGCCATTCTGAAAGGGAAGTCATGTTAAGTTCACTTGTGCAGCATTTTTCATGTACTGTATTTCTTGGCTGGCTGGCACTTTTTTTTTCTGTGGCAGTGTGGCAGTCACAGCACTGAAGAATATCTTTTATTTTTTTTCTTTAATAGAAATAATCCAGAGCTACACTGAAGTCCTGTTTCAAACCAACCTGTTTCTGTAAATTGCTTACGTCAACTTAGTATGAAAACATATTGGCCTAATGATTCAATGTTGTTCCTTCTCACTGCAGCGGTTTATTTCGCCTGCAGCGTTGATATGTTTGATACCTATCGTACATGGGCAGCTCAACCTTTCACAGATATTTATTGTTTCTCACAACTTTTCCTATATTAAGCATAAAGCAAGACCTCGAGTTTCTATAAATATTTCCTATTACCATTTAAAAATTGCTCTTTAGCCAAACCAGCTCAGCTTATTTCTTTATCAGCTTACAACCAGAGTTCCCGGGGTGCATATAAATCCACGGAATATTGTTCATTGTGAGCTTCCTGTCAAACCAAACAAGAATAACAAGAAAACGGCTAATAATTACAGAATTTACTGCAGTTTGAGAACTTTGCCCAAAACTTTCCTCTCTCCATTAATGGAAAATATGCTAATTAGCTTTTCACAGTCCCTCACACATTGGAGGTTGATATAACTTATTCATGACAGCAAACAAGAGTGGCTGTTGTCTGTCAGTTTCTCTTTTCTGGCTCTATAAGCAAGCAGGGTTCGCAGTGGGGCTTGTTTTTTTTCCTGACCCTTCTTTTCCCCCCACATTACCACAGGATATAAATGAATCACATCAACAAGAGGCACAGTGTTTCATCAAAGTGGGAATCAAAGTGGAAAAAGTCTCAGGGGCAAAGAAATCAGTTTGATTGACACATGACAAGTGAAGTATTCAAAACAGAATTAAATTACAATGGCACTTGATTGACACGTGTACTACCTGTGGTGCTGACATGTTTAACAAAGTCATTCCTTAAAGAGAAAGAAACAAATTTCTTTTTTTTACATAGAAAAGCTTACATTGGTGGTGTAGATAGATTCTAGTGAAATGTCTGTTCAGATAAAGTCTTGTACTGTAGTTTTTTTTCCAGGGTTTTAAGTTCAAGGAACGAAAAAAAACAAAAAAAAACACAGGAAACCTTTGGAATTTTGTTCCGAACGGAAAATAAATTTTGTTTTTTTGATAAAATCCTGTGTCGCCTACAACCAAAGTCATTGGTCTCCTAGTCTAGACTATGGTGGCCTACATCACCTGATGAGGTTGACTTCCTGTGACGTTCACTGACTGAATGGAGAGAGTGGGTGGACCATCAGACTATATGGGGAGGACTGACTACCAACTACTGTCACGTCTCAAAGACAACAATAAGAGGACAATAGTCTGTCAATATGGAAAATGTTAGTGTCAGACATATCTATATATTTGTCCATGTTAATGATGGACTCGTCAATGTTATATGTTGGAAATGGGTAGGAATAAATTTACAGCCTGTCCACAGTATTTCTGTGGTAAAGCAAAAATGAACTTCCTGGGTTTAGATTGGAATTGACAACAAACACATCTGAATGCAACGTTGGGGGATGTAAAGCTGAATTGGGTGGAACCCGAAACTAGAAATGTTAAAATACCACTTCTGTTCAGAAAGAACGGACTGGCAAAAATATTCTGGTTCAAAGTGATTTTATCTTGGTTGCCACATTTTAGTTTGTTTTCATTTCCACAAATGCAGTGGGGGCAAAGGTGGCATTTTTGGACTCCACAGCAACTGTGGACACACCATGGCTGATGTGAGGTGCAACAATAATGTTGTTAAAACACTCATTCTACGTTTCTTTATTTTATTTTAATATTATATAATAGTGAACCCAGTATTATTTTATATGTATCTGGAGCACCTAAAAAGTGTGGTCAGGATCACTGGTTGCTCCTGTATGTGGTCCACCTGTATATGCATATAGTGTATGTGCATGTTTGTATATATGCACATATTTATATGAATTATGTATAGATATGTTTTATATTTTGGATAGTTTGCTTCATTGGGTGGCAGGAGTGGCCTAGTGGTGAGGGAAGGAGACTTGCATCCCAAAGGATTCAGGAACTAATCCACCAGATGACAAATTTTTCACTAATGTCCTCTGAGGACAGAACCGCCCTGAACCATCATAACTCATAGTGGGCTCACCACCCACGGGAAGGATCACAGTATGGTGCAGTGTGATTTGGGTGGCAGTGGAGAAGACTGCTGCCCCTTTAACTCAGAATTGTACAAAATGATTGAATGATTTTGCAAGATGTTGTGCATAAGAGCTTCAAAAGATTTTTTTTTTTTTCCTTTCTCATAAATTGACTTGAACAGCAGCTCATTATTTACAACGGTCCTAATGGGAATATTTTCCCAATTAAAGGATTTTTAGCCAATTGTTTCTCAGGTGATGTTGCCCTGGGTCAAACCTGCTTAAGCTTAGGAAGATAAATAAATGAGGCACTGGAAAATAAAGACATTCCTATAGTTTGGGCTGTTTACCAATTAAATATAATGCGGCCTTTGAACAGCCAGTACAGCAAAACACTTTTTTTAACAACACTAATTCTAGTACTACACAATAACTACTCGTGTGCTGTAGGATGAAAATAAAGGCTTACTTTTCTGTAGCTGTGTCATGTCTGATTGTTACTTAACCACAGATGTCCACCGACTCTGTAGTATCACCAGGTTTGCCCTTCATAGGTTGTTGTACACCGTGCAATTGCGGGTTGCTTTACGATCACACAAAGCAATTAAATCATGAGCAAACCTTTACACAGCACCACGGCTATACTGCAGGAAAACAAACACATTCCCACTCACCTGGTCCACTTCCACCTTGGCCTGTATGTTTAGGAAGGAAGATAAATATCCCCATAATAGAAAAGGTCTAGTCCTGATGCATTTTTTACAGTCCACTGCTTCAATTACATGTATTTACTCACAAGTCTGAATTTATTCTCCCTCAGCTGCAGTCAGATTTGTTTTCATTGGTAAATGAAAAGTTCTGTAGTGCTATTGAGGCAATATTTCACCGCTTTGCCTTGTCGGCACACGCGCCGAGAACATTGGATGTGAATTGTTGAATAAATCAGCAGAAAGGGGGTGAGTTTATCCAGATGGGCGGTTTGGGAGTGCTGTCGGCATCCCACTTCCAATGACCTCTAGGATACAACACTGTGCTAAAGGGAAGGAATCAAAGTAGACTTTGCAACGTTGTTCACCCGGGGTGTTTGACTTGAAGGAAGGACTTGCACTAACTGGATGCTGGCGGTATGCAAAGCCATCTTTGGAGTCTTGGTTAGATTTCACGGTTCTGCGCCCGTGTGATGTCAGAGTATGAATATCAGGGGACACAAGTGAGCTGCTGTGCTGGTAGGGGGGCCACGGTTATTGAGATCATGATTATAGCTGTGTCTAAACTCTGGTCCCTTTGTGACAGAGCCATTAGCAGGCTGTCACACTCTTCACTGAGCTCTGTGTATGTGACCGCTAGCGCTAATATACTGACTGCTGCTCATATTCATACACGTAGACTTTATCCAACTGCACGGCGTTGACCCTGAACAGTCAAGTACATTGAGAAAAAAGAAAGAGCATGAGGTAATACCCGTTTAATCAGGTGCCATATGTTTCATAGACTACTGATGCTTGGGATATTGTACTCTCCCCATTCTGAGCGCACGGCCCGCGCTCTATATCCGTACATTGGTAGTTTATGCAAGCAGCACGGAGAAAAACTGGACCGGAAAGTCACATTGCCAAATTGATTGCCCATTTAAAAGGATTGTGGCTTTTACAAGGTTTGGCCTCTATCAGTGGAGTGCAAATCGAGTGCCACTATATTAAGTGGTAAGACCAGAGCGCTGATAGATTACCTTTAGCCACTCAGTTTAATTGTTGGACTTGGTGGCAAACCTGTTTAAAGATAAAGGGGTTAAAAATGGAGAGAAAAGGGAGAGGGAGGAGACACCGAGAAGAGAAATCGTGAATGTTAAATATTGAAGTGTTTGCTGGAGGGCTAATGAAATTAACAATGCAAGTAAACAGCCTCCTGCAAATGCCAGTGCCACATTCTCTTCCTCCTCCGTTGCCACGCTTTGTCCCTCTCTTCCATTGGCTTATTGTGCTCAGAGCTTGGGGGTTGTGCTGCGTCTGTGTGTGCGTGTATGTTGTCAGGTATTCATGAATGCATGCATAGTGGGTTTAGAAGGAGGTGATCCAAGGTCAGAAACCACAGTATTAGCACCATCTCCATTCCACCAGGCCCTCCTACAGCACATGCCAAACTCTCTATCTCCACCCTGCTGCCTCAGCACTATAATATTGTTACCCATAATCCGCTTCTGTGCCTTCACCTCAGGCAAAACAGGACAGCTGAGCTTTATGTCTTTATAACAAAACTGAAATCCTGTAATTGTTTTTTTTTATATATATATATATATATTTCAAAGTTTGTCTTTATATTGCTTAGATGGCATGTTTTTATTCTAACGCCACCTATGAAACTAGATTGCAGGGGGAAAGTGAACCTTTTATCAAAACTGTGCCTCTAATAATTTGTCAAGGAGAATTAAATCACAACCGTGTTTTCTCCTTTCCGCGCACAGTTCTTGGCTGAGCAGTGGGAGAGCTTTGACGATCGTGTTCCAGCTCAGAAAAAAAAAACAAAAAAAAAAACAGTGTGACATAATTATGCCCAGAAAGGCTAATAGCGACTATTTGCTCAAACCGTTTTTGAACACCTCGGCTGTGTGCACCAGGGTCCTGGATGTTCTTCATTACTGTAGTGTGTTTTGATGAAACAGGTCAAAAATAGTCATGTGTGGCATAAAGCCATTTAAAATCAGACAACTTCACATTGGAAAATTATTTTTTGTTCCGTTGTATATCTATCTTTTATTAATACGTTAAATTATACCTTTACTGTATTCACCGTGTCAATGCAAAGCCCTTAAAAGCAGAGATACATTTTGATGAATCTAATTTCAAGTGACTGTTAAATACCCACGAAATGCATTAAAATAAAACAAACACTGAGAGGTGATTCAGTCTAATGAGGTCTTTTTGGCAGCCGTTACAGTCTCTGCGGAATGAAAATACATCTAAGTGAGTAATGAACATCTGACCTGACGAAAGAACTCTGTACTCAGGCAAACGTGCCATGTGATGAGTTGTGATTTAATCCCCTTTTATTCATCATTTTCGGTCTCTTCTGTCTTTGTGTAGCCTTTAAAACTTATGAATTGTGCTAAATATTTATAACTGCGGCCATTTCTCTGCATTCTTTGATTGTTGGCACGTTAAATTTACACACTGGAGACGTTAAATTCATCACTTTATTGCCTCAATTAACAGCCACCAAACACAGTGGCCTTGCTCTGACCCTCCTCTCTTTCCTTAGTTGTTGACACTAACCCAAGTGGTAAACAACATGCCGTAATGTTTTGATGCCCGCCTCTGTAGCATCATTTCCCACCATAGGTGGCATCCATTTAAAAAGACTTGGATCAGAGCCCCCCACCAGTGAGTGTAGTGCAGTTTTTTTTTTTTTTCCCTGGGATTTAGTTTCACTAACAAAGCCATTTTCAGAGTTTGCTGTTGTGTGCATGAATATTCATGAACTGTTGCTTGGCTCGGTGCATCCTCAGGAAAAAACATGTTTCTCTTGCGTTTTGCGTTCTCCACACAATATGTCAGACCATTGCTGCTCTTCACAGGCAATATGTTAATGTGGAGGCGTACAAAAGGAAAAAAAAAGTCCAAATGAAAACAATGAAACAAATCATAATATTGTAACCACATTTAAATTGGCAGCACCGTTAGTATTTTAATTCCCAAAATGTCCATTCAAAGATTGCATAGTGAATGATGCCACGTCTCCATCAAGAAATCAGTGACGTTCTAAGGGGTTCTTCCAAACATTCTTCCAAAACCAGAAGTTCAAGGTAGTGAGGACTTTCTACACGTCAAATTTTAAACAATAATTCAAGTGTGTTTTACATGTGGCTCTTTGGCCCAGACGAAATTTCTTTGTGACATAATCCCAGAACTGCTAGGTTTTTCGTCCTGGGCAACATTGAATCCTGGGCTCACCATCTCCAGACGGGCTGGTGCGCGACAATTGGGGTGGTGGATGTGGAGACTGGTTATGAAGTGGACCAAAACCGATGGATGGTTTTGCATGAATTTGTATATTTATATTTTTTCACACAGTATGTATGTTCTAAATTTTTATTTAACAACTCTATTGTTCCCATTTTTTTGGGAAGAGTAATACAGTCAAGGGAGAAGAGAAGTTTTGAAGAGGTTCGTGAAGAGGAAACAATCATTCACCTTATCCTTGTCCTATGCCGGGTCGTAGGGGCAGCTGGTGCCACCAAAAATCCCCTGTATCATATTGTGAGCCTTTCTGTAGGTTGTGAGCCCACTGGAAGTTATGTGGGTCTGGACGGTGTTATGATCAGAACACCTTAGGGGAAACCCGGCAGCTGGTGGATTTGAACCTGGGCTTTTGCGAACCCAAGTCAGCCTCCTCAACCGCTATGCTGCCACTGCTGCCACAAAAGGAAACATATATGAAAATAATAGAATACATTTTTCACCTTTCTTTTACAAATGTTCCCGTTTCTAGGTGGGTTTTAGAACACAGCTACCATAACAGGAGAGAACTTGCTGTAAGATGTTCTTTTTCCATACTTATTCTCCACAAACTTTATTAAACTGGTCAGTGGAAGCATCACAAGCGGATGTTTTTTTTTTCTTACACTGATGAACAAATAATTAAGGATTGGTGTGTGTGTGTGTACAGTGCTTTACTTGAATCATCTCATAGTAATTCCATTAGCGTCGACTTCTCTGTGTTAATGAAATCCTCAAGCCTGTGTGTGATCGATATGATGGTAACACTGTTGTACTGCAACTATTAAAGGCACAGTACACGTAATTTCTGTGCTATTGATTAAGTGTTGAACATTAATCTTTCAGCAGAGAAGAAGATGTTGTGTTATTTGTGCCCCTTGTATTGAGAACCTGCCCTCAGTGGGTAATTGTTGCAGGTAGATCCTTTTGTCTCATTTTAATTTATTGACATGTTGGGTCAAGGTGCTACTGAAATGTGTAATTATCCTGAAATCTAATCAGGTGAAGAACAACATTGGCTCTCTTATTCTGAAACATAATTTAAAAATCAGTTCCTACAAAGTAAGATTGGCATATTTTTGTTTGAAACTGAAAAAAAGGAGAAATCTGAAATGATTAAGTCGGGTGGGCTGAAATAGAAATGACAAAATACAAAAAAGGGAAATAAAGTATGAATGTCCCAAAAGAAACCATTAAATGCAGCAAAATCATGTCACTATTTCTTTTAGTATAAATTTATTACATGCATATTAGACCCTTCAACTTTATATATAATCTATTTTTTCCTGGGTGAGGAGAGGTGAGTCAAAGAAGATGTGGGAGCTCTCCTCCCACATCTTCTTTGACTCACCTCTCCTCACCCAGTGTTCTTAGCTCTGCACTAACTTCAGGGAGAGATTAGCACACCATTAACTAATTACACTGTTTTCCCCTTGACCGTCCCTTGCTTTATTTTTCTTTTTCTTTTTTTTTTTCTCATCCACATTTAAAGTAGAGCATCTGATTCCTTGTGCAACATCCTGGCTTTTCTAAAATGAGGATAGCAGTTACATTAGGAGTCTCTTCAGATGGGGCTGTAGGCGAAGCACAGAGCATCGACGGGGAAACAGTGAGTCACTGCACGACAGCCCCAGAGGAACAGCCTCATGTCTGATGTTGATTTAGCCGTAGCACGCAGGTTATTCCCACATGCCACTAAATCTAGTTAAAATTGTGTTGATTTAATGTGAAAGACCTCTGAAGGTAACCACGGTGACAGGAGAAACAAAAGATGTTTTATTAAAATTGAGGTAAAGAGAACAACTGTCAACTGAAATACATATTTTATTTATTTATTTTTTTTACAGATTTTTATTAAAAAACCTCATAGATGTACAATGACACGTTGTTCAAGAAGAATGTGCTTAGGGTCAGGTGTATTTTTACTGACTGCATCAGGAAGTGAGAAATCCGGTGTCAGTGTCGAGCAGACCTGGGCAAACTAAGGCCCAGGGGTCGGATGCGGCCCGTTTGGCATTTTAATCCGGCACGCCAAACTTGTCAAAATTATACTTTTAATTTATATCATCGTTATCCTTTTACCTTTTCCCTGCAAAGCCTGCATTTCCCCAATAGATGGTCTCATAGAGGCTAAAAGCATTGCCTTTATTCAATATTGTACTCATCATTTTAGTTCACGGAAATACTCAATCTTTCTGATCCTGACCTGGTGTAGAGTGAAGTCTTTGAGTATTGAATAGAAACCTTAGAAAGCCTTTTCCTGATGGAATCCAGCTAAAGGTTTTAATGTCCAATAAAGAAGGAAAAGATACGCGTCAAGTGAAAGCATCATCTCTCAATTATAGGCTTTACGTCGTTCTCTCCTTTCCTGAGTCACAGTTAAGGTAACACGTTGTTCTGTCCTGCCTGAGGCAAAGCATTTTACTTTTCATGTTAATGAGGAACTATTTGCATTTTTTAATTATAAATACTCTTGTAATTGCCCTATTGGCCTACTTATAGTCATAACGCTCTCTTTAATACAAATTTGTTATGTGTGATACTTTCAAAGTATTTGTGGTACTGCTTAGTAAAACTAACAAACTGCGTATACGTGTTAACATTTACGGCGAGCCCTGGAATCTGGGGTAATTTTTCTCCCGTGATGGCATCCTTTTATAGAGGGGCTTTTCAAATCTATGTTTATTGGTCTTATGTATATTTCAGGGCAGTCAAGTATTCAGCTGTCAGACGGTTAAAAGAGCAGCAAATTAGGTAAGAGCCTGGGGCTGGCTGAATAGATGTTGGAAACTATTGTAAGTGAAGATGTGCTTCACTTTTCATTGCCACAAAGCCTCAGATTATTTGTGTTCCCTTCCATTTACTTGATTTGGTACAACGTGCGCCTGTGGCACTGTTGTTTTTTTTGCAGATCCATCCTGTCTTTTTGACTCGCCCGCATGTGAGTATCCTTTTTTTACAGCCCGTTTGCGTCAGTGAACTCCAGCGTGAGCTGTGTTTAATTGCTCTTGATGCACAGCAGGTAGACATCCCCGGGCCAGGCCTGCATGCATGGCTGCCCAAAGAAGACATCTGCCCCATCAACCACCTCAATGGCACCAAACACACATCCCACCTCTCTCCTCCTGTTGCACTCACACTCACATCCCTTGTTTGGGTTTCCAGCAACAACTCACCGCCACAGTACCGCTCATGCCTAGCACTTAACCAGGCTGTGTCTGTAATGATCACATGCAATTACATAGTGTAATTAATGGTGTTAAATCCTCGTCTGCATGTCAACTTTTGTCTTCATGCCACTGAAATCTTGTTTTTTTTTAGTCATTTATACATCATTCTTCTTGTATGTGAGCATGTGCACCACGAACTGGAACCAGATTTGATTGTAATTAATATGGTGCCGTTTGACAACCGTTAATCCTCTTTTAAGACTTCCATCCAGACCTGTGCCAGCAGACGTCAACATATTGTTTATTTAAGAACATACGACGAACAAAGCCAATTGGTAGCAGGCAATGCAAGGCGAGGTCGCATTCCGTGACAGCGGCAGCCCTCTGCTGGAAACCTCTGGTGACTTCAGCAACACAAGTCAGAGGTCAGCAGCTCTCATAGTCCTCAACAAGCTACAGCTGATTGCCCTTGTTTCCCTGAGGAAAGCTGAATGCCACAAACACAAGCTCCCGCCCCATGAGAACACAAATTGGCCACTCAGTGGCTCCTGTCATTTCCAACACTTCTTAAATGCCTGAATGAGTGGCTGAGCCTTTATGGACACAACGTTTCTACCCCCAACGCTGCAGGGCGAGTCCACTACTGAGTAACAGGGCCATGGGATGGGTTGCATTCATCGTTGAGGATTTAGACCCAGTTTTGTGAAGCCCCCAGAGTGGGTACGTGCATATGTTTGTGTGTAACAGTTTGAAAACATGGCGCAAAATGAAACATCTGTCTTTCTTAGCGTATCGCCCCGGGGCCCAAAGAGACATTTATAGCAAGCAGCAGAGCAACAGTTTAGTTTGTCATGTAAGTTACAAGAGCCACATGATGAAGTCATTACTCCAGGGCACCTCCAACTCCATGGCTTGTCAGAACAGCACAATGTCCCTGTAAGCACTGTGGTCCTGTGTGAATGTGTCTCAAGGATGTGGTGATTTGGGGGCATTGATTGTGATCATGAGTAAAAATAATAATAGAGATGATTGTGATTTTTCTTTTTTATTTGTAACACATAAATAGTGGAGTTCAATAAAAAAAAAAACGTGTAAAGAAGTAGAAAAATAAATTACTTATGTTTGTTGTATTTCGTTCATTAATGTTTGTTTTGACAGCGGCAATTTCTCAAATAATTAATATTCATCATCCCTAATTGCCTAAAATGTATATGACACCAGATGAGCTGCTTAAAAAATCCCTGTTGCTGGTGGCGATGACACAAAGTGCAGCTTAATTCTCCCCACTTTAAAGACATCTTTTTGGTTGTACTGTATTCCCATAGGAGGCTCTGACATGGCAACCCGTGCTTTGAGGATGACTTTTTTCTCATCTGAGACTAGAAATACATTTTTTCCTGTAAACACAATAGGAAAAATGTGTCTTTGTGTTTATCTGATGTGTGGGTGTTGGCATAATACAGGACAAAATGAAAGATGGACAGTTTCCTTGGAGATAGCACAAAGGTCAGAAAGGTTCTCAGTCTTTGGAAAATAGACCAGGAGGCATCTGTGTCACAAGACAGGAAGGTTTAGTCTGGCAACGAGTCATGTCCCCAAAACCATCATCACTAGTCAGAGGACTTTCTTCACCTTCTAATTAAACATAGAGGAAACGGAGCGTTGCCAAAGGACAGACACCCTTCATCAAACACTGTAAGGTCAATGAGGAATGCAACAGTATGTCTGAAAAACAAAAAAGAAAAAAACAAATCTGTTGTGATGGTTGACAGAGTGAGAATAGACAAGAAGGAATGAACAAGGTTTTGAAGAGCTCAGATTACTGTAAGTTGTTGATGGAGAGGCTGCAGTTGGCATTCATCAAAATAAGTAAAGTAAAAATCCAAGGTGGAAATGCAACGATGGGCAACGTGACATCAGACTCTCTTTCTGATACCGCAGATGTAGAAAACATAGAAAAAAAAAACATTATTATAAATGAAAGTGAAATGTTAAAGGGGAAAAGACCAACAGCCAGCATGAGGTTTGTGCTGATCAAGGCAGACTTAGAACTGGGAACATAACAGTGAGATTGTATGCTGATGAAAAAATGGTGAGCTCTGCTGCCATAAAACACACAGCGATGGTATCTGTCCTTCTATACGGGGACGGCTGATGGTGCCGGCTGCTTTTGTGACGGTATGTATGTTCAGGAGAGCTCTTTGTGTGTGTGTGTGGGTGTGAGAGAGTGTGTTGATTAATTGCCATTGCAGGCCTCAGCAACAAGTCAGCTGTTTTGACCAGGTGGCCAGGGACAAAAAGGGCATTCCCCCTCAAGAATAGGCAGGCATTGGAATTATGCGTGTGTGTGCGTGCATACACATTTGTGCGTATGCATATGCAAATCTGTCTAATTTAGCTGTCTCTGCAAGGATATGTGGAATCAAGCTGCTCCTTCGCAGACCACAGTGACCGTCCCTACACTGAGTATAGATAAAAAAAAGTCATGCAGTGACCATTTCCTCTAAATGTGTCAACAGGATGCCGCTTTCACACTGTGCCTCCCAGAAGATTGATAATGAACGATAGGCTCATTAACAGAGACTATTAGCCATGTCCACATGTGCAGTCCCGTGAGTGGGCAGAACACTGGCTGAATGGACACACTACAATATGAAGACTAATTGCCTTAGAAGACACAGTCTGTATTTTCTCCTCTATCTCTCCTACGACCCACAGACGAGCCCTAAGTTGGCAGTAATTGCAGCAATTCCTTTGTCATTTACTTGTTTCAGCGGTGACAGGAGAATTGCAGGACTTTGAAAACTTGTCAGGCAACTACAATTTCTGATCTGAGACTAATGCACCTAGTCTGGAACCCGCTTTTAATGCACAACATATCAGAAAGCAAAACACTAAATGTCGTTTCTGCGTTGGCAAAAAAAAAAAAGAAAAAAAAAAAGTCCTGTCTCACACTTTGAGGACGCAAGATGAAGTCATTTACGCTTACTCAAGCACAAATGGATGAATGAAAAAGTTTTCTGAAAATTGTTTCTTCAACTCTTATAAATAAACGCAGACCCTACAATGCCCCAGAGATGAAAATCACATAACACTGATTTCAGTGGAGCAAAAGGTTTCTACCAGACCCCATCTTTAAAAAAAACACACTTTATACATAGGGTTCACTGGATATAGGAAGAAATATGCATGTGTTAATCTAATTTACTTTTTTTTTTGATCTGTTACCTGTTTCCTACCTGGTAGCTCCATCTCCAGGATCATTCTTCTACCATTGTATCCACTGTCCACGCTAGATTTTTCTCCAAATCTTCCTGTCTGTGTTGTCCCTCTAATCACCTCCGTCCTGATCATTCAAGTCAGGAAAAAAAAAAAATCACAGTACACCCCCCCTCAAATTTGCTTCACACGAGATAGTACAGTACAAGACTGTAGCATCCTCAAATGTCCATATCGACTGAGTAAAGCACAAGCAGTGTTAATTTTGATGGTTAATTTTAATTTAATGTAAGTCTTTTTGACTTATTTATTAGAAACCACTGAAATTAATGTGCAATATTTTCCCCTTTTTGTAAACTTAACATGTAGAACATTCTAGTTAAGCATCAACAATGACAAAAACACATATTTCTTCTTAAATATTGTTTTGTGACCACTTTAATGACGCCTGTAGACACTTCAATTACTACTATAGGTTGCCATTCACAAACTATTTACTTCCTATTACTGTAAAATGTAAACAAGAAGGTGACATAAAATGAAATACACTATACTATTGTCCCCTCATCCTTAATGTTCCAAGTTACTGGGTATCCATTGTTGCAATTTTGGTCCACAGTGTAACTAAAAAAAAAAAAAAACCTTGAACTTAATGACTTCTTCTGGTCAACCAAGCCTTTGTTGTGCTTATGCCAAGCTTGCATGCGTCTGCCCTCTGACTCAGCTGACCCACAGGAGTATGATACTGAAATGCTGACAGACAACCAACACAAGGAGATTAAAGCAAAAGAAGGAAAAAAAAAAAAAAAAAGTTGTGTCTGCTAGAGGCTGTTCGTGCTATTGCAGTAACATATGGCCGGCAAGCTGCAGATTCACTGAGCTCAGTGCATTTTGTCCCGCTGTTGAAATGAAGAAAGACAACAAACACAAGGAAATTAAAGAAAAAAAAGGAAGAAAAAAAAAAAAAAAAAAAGTTGTGTCTGCTAGAGGCTGTTCGTGCTATTGCAGTAACATATGGCCGGCAAGCTGCAGATTCACTGAGCTCAGTGCATTTTGTCCCGCTGTATCCAAGGCTGTGACACTGTTGTGTGAAGAATTAACCAGTTTGTACAAACAAAACTCAAGCTGTGGTCTGGTTGTTGTGTTGTAACACGTCAGTACCAAACGGGTGTGTGGTTGGAGTAGTAGGTGTCAGTGTTCAGTGTATGAGATTTTTATTGTAAAAAAAAAAAGGCCGTGTGTTACTGAACCGTAGACATAGCATTTCAAAGGTAGTGAAGGAGTAAACTGTTCAGACTGGCAGTTTGAACAAGCGAGACTCTATAAAGCTTTTCATCAGTGGGAGTGCGACGTTAGACGTCTCATTGAGAACTCAAATTAGCCACCATGTCGTGTTTACTACAGAATTAGATTCTATCTGTGGTGATGGCCTCGGGGGGCCGCAGGGTTGTTATGCTCAGGTCTGTCTGCTGAGAAGCGCATGCCCATCTTGGGAACTAGCACAGCTAAAACAGGAAGCGGCAGTGTGTTGTGTTGAGCTTTTCCTGCCTGCTGAGGACACTAAAAAGTTTATGGATTTTTTTTGATGGTCCACCAGCCCACTGATGCTGCAGGAGCTGTCCCACTGCTCCCGATGGCTGACCTACTGTGATAGGCATGTGCACTGTCAGTGTGTTTTAGGAGACAAAGAGAGAGAGAGAGAGAAAGAACAGTTAGGCTGCAGTCAGGGCTATGGAGGCTTCAATTCAGGCGTGGGCAAACTAAGGCCAGGGGGCCGGATGAGGCCCCTTGGGCTTTTTAGTGTGGCCTGCCACCTAGCCGAATTTGAATAATATATTTATATTATCATAATACTCTGCTTTTTCCCTTCAATAATGCATTTTCCCAGTAGATGACGCCATAATGGTTATTAGAAATGTAAGATTTTAGGTTTTACTCATGAATTTTACTTGCCATTCATCTTAGTTCAAATGAACAATCCATCTTTCAGCTCTGGACTCCGCCACGTGTCCATTTTAAGGACCAATTGTGGCCCACAAGTCAAAAAATTTGTCCATTCCTGCTTTAACTAAAACAATTTATCTAAAACTTTATTTTAAAATTTATTCAAGCATAAGAAACCATATTTCCTCCTCAAAAAAAGAATCAAAGTAGTACTTAAACAATTAGAAACTACAATTATGAACTATAGATAGGTCGGGTGCCAAAGTGGTGGCTAAGTGTTTGCAGAAGTGGACTTAGGTCTACATATCTTAAGGTTTGAATCCATTTGCTGCAAGGTGGCCACTGAGTTGCTCTGAGCGTAGCACTAACTCGCCACCCGATGGAAAGATAGTGGCGCATTGTGATTTGGGTGGCAGTTGTGGAGAATTGTGCACCACCAACTGGTTACCAATAAGTCAATGAATGAATAAATGATTTGCTATTCCAATATAAATTCAATAATATTCAATATATATATATATATATATATAAGAAATATCTTTCTTGCTAACATCCTATAAGGCTTGACTGTCATATCTTGACTGAACCAAAACACAAATGGAAGAAAAGGAAAACAGCCTCCTTTTAGTGGTTCATCTTACAGGCAGCAAACAGGGCGTCCCAGCCCAGGTGCAGACCCTGGACCACCTTTTTTGAGCAGCACTTTAGTTTCACCCTATTCTCTTGGCAGTGATTTTCATCTTTTCCCCAGGGACAGTGCAGAATCACGACCTTGGATTGTGTCTTTATGTTTTATTTTATTTCTGTCTCATGACAGGTGTAAATAACAAGCCATGTCAAGCTCGAACTTTAAATCTTCAGACGCAACCAAAGGCCACTGCCCTAGACAATTTAACTCTGATTTTCTGTCCAAATTCCTTGTGACGGTGTGCACACATGAAGAGACGTCTTGCTGTGAGAGTGCAGAACTGAGACGAGACCTTGTCGTCCTAGAGCACCCCCGTGGTAATACATGATGTCCGTTCAGGGCCTGTCATACCTCTGCGCCGTGGTTTCCTTCTCTTGTCCATGAAGAATGATGACGAGATAATTAATGCAACTGTGAGTTCTGGCGCTTCCATTACACACTTGACTCTGTTTAATAAATGATGTCCCATATTTTCTCATTCATTATAATGTCATTAAGACGTATTAATTCCCCCCGCTGTTTCAACCTTTGGCCCATGTTCCCAGAGAAGCCCCACTTTACGGTTAGCCCCAGTTTTGTTCTACATGGTTCTTATGTTGTACCACGTAACCTACAGGGTCTTGTTACGCAACAA
The DNA here is from genome assembly GCA_016785265.1 of Paraplagusia blochii. Classification (NCBI taxonomy): domain Eukaryota; kingdom Metazoa; phylum Chordata; class Actinopteri; order Pleuronectiformes; family Cynoglossidae; genus Paraplagusia; species Paraplagusia blochii. The sequence continues at coordinate 456,246 of JAFBJS010001697.1, read as the reverse complement.
ACTTCTTTAACAAATAAATGAGGACAACACTCTGCACAAGCACTCGCATTAAAAGCCAACAGATTTAGTTTACTACTATATTGACCTGTGGAAGTCAAACTTCAGAAGATGTGTACTCTTGCCTGGAGGAAAATTAAGAGATTGCGAGAGGAGGACAAGGCAGTACTATTCTGTTGACCCAATTTAAAGCCCCAACTTACATGGCGCTGATGTATGTGAGCTCCTTTGCAAAAAAAAATATACTGTGTTGATTGCCCATGGCTAGGCTAAGTCTGGGGCGAAGAGGGAGGGGAGGTAGAGAAAAGGCACATTTGTGATTCATTACCCTGGACGGGTTATCTTTAATAATGGTCATTCATTACCTCTTACAAATTCAGTGCAGCCGTTCTAACCGTGCATGTACAGGAGCAGATCTGTTCATTTCCCCGCAGTGATAAATTTACTTTTTGAAATCTCTCTTGGATTTCAAACAGTGAGAAACCAGTGAGCATCCATCGACAGAGTGACCTGCCAAGTGTACGGCAGCACCTCGCACTCTCTCAGAGCAGCAGGGGTGTGCGAAAACCAGAAAGCGCCCAGTAGCTGGAAAAGAGAACGTCCGAGAGCTCATGGCAGAGTGTGTCTCGAGTTTACGCCCTTGAATTGGATTGGGACCACTGATGCCTGACCTGTTAACTTGTTCATTTTCAACAGGTGGGAAGCATTTACCACCGAGGCCCCAAACTCCAAGTCTTTGTTTATGTCGTAACTGTTGCTGACTAATCTTTCTCCAGATCAGTGGCCACTGACTATTATTTATCCGTTGCATTGAAAAACACATTCTGCCGAAGCCCATTTGTAATCAACTGTTTACTGAGACACATTGAATTAAAGCTGTGGTGACAAACAGACATATCAGGATCTACCAGTCGATCGCACATGAGCAGCTACATACGTATTTTCACGACTATAAGGTGCACATAAAAGTCTTAGATTTTCTTCAAAATATGCGGCGCGCCCTGTGTATGTGTGTATGTGTGTTTTCAGTTGGACATAGTGAGAACACCATGAGAACGTTAAAGAGGGACGTATGGGCGTTGTTTTGCTCCTGCTCTATTTTTAGATACACACACTGGTATGCTTGTGTGTGTGTGTTGTAAGACGGACGTAGTAGAGGACACCATGAGAATGTTAAAGGGGGAAGTGTGGACATGGATTGTATTTAACACCCGCGCCCTATAATCAGGTGCACCTTAAGCCCGGCGCACACGGGGAGGATTCGGCGCGTGCCGAATGCTCAGCGCCATCCGCGCGCTTATAGTACACGCGCACACGATGAGAATTCGGCTCACGTCTCGCAAGTAATTAGTTGATTTAATTTTAATGTTTTCTTATTTCCACAGCTTATTTCTGTGGAAATGTTAGGAATAATGAAAACAAAATGATGTAAAATGTGACAAAGTGAATATAAATTTTTCAATTCACACAAAATAAAACATGGAGAAGTGAAACACCAACTACTACTAGTATATTTTTCAGAAGACTGTATACCTCATAGTAAACAAACTATTTTTATTCTTCATGAAGAACAATCATATATATATAGTAACTATGTATAATTGACTATTTCTTCCATGTAATTTGCCCATAAAAAATGTTTATCATGATATAGATTTAGGAAAGGAAATTACAATTCTTACCCGTGTGCGCCAATTCCGTGGCAATTTCTTTTATCGCCTCTTCCCTCTTGTCCTTATCTTTAAAATCGCCGAGACGAATGTCGAACAGGCAAGGATGGTCTTGCCAAAGATCTACGAATTTATCTTCTCATAGTCTTCTCAACAGTCTGATTCAACAAGACGCTGCTGGCTGCCATCTTATTGCGTCTTTGTAATAACGCATGCGCACAAATCATTTGTAGTGAGAAAGATGCTCACGAAATCGAGCAGGATCGATATTTTGCTCACGGCCTCAAGTGACCAAATGCTCACGTAAATTTGCACGGACACAGTGAGAATCTGGCGCTGAGCAATCCGCGCGCGCCGAATCCTCCCCGTGTGCGCCGGGCTTTATGTGCGTGTTAAAAATAGTAATGGCACACGAAACTGAGACTGCGCCTTTAGTACGATATACGGGGTATATATATATATATATATATATATATATATATATATACACACACACAGATAAATACACATAAATATATACACATATATACGTTTGTATATACTGTATGTATATATGTGTATACCAATCTTTAAGATTTAATCTCTAAGACAATATATTATGCATTATATTCATTTCATATGAGTTTGTACTATATTTATTTGACAAGTATCTTCCAATCCAACAAAATGAGGACAGTCAGTATATACATTTCAGTCATATATATTTTAGTCAGTATATATATTTAAGAGTTTCCTCTTTTTTATTTTTTCAACTCGTAAATTAACATTGACTTGGAATGGGAATGTGGGCCAGACTGTGCCAACTGTGTTGCCTGATCTCATGAAAGAAGAAAGCAACTAGGCAACAAGTCCAATACGACTTATTCAACCACCATTACATCATAGTAAAGGCCATTTAATTTGTACATAAAAAATGCACTTAAGGTATGGAGCATTTCAATGATAAGCTGGACTTGTAATAAGTTACTCAAGCAACATTGAACAGTTACTTAAATGAAACCTATACATTATTATTATAATTATTTATTTATTGTTAAATAATTTATTATTGATATACTCTTAATATTTTTGTACAGATGTGACAGTTTTATAACAATTCAACAACATTCATGAACATTTGAAAAAATAGTTACAAGAAAATGAAAAGGCTGGAAAACCACTCTGCACTTGTGGGGGAATTTGCTGCAACTAGATGATCAATTCTTTTTTGATTAGAGACCTGACAAAAAGTGCAGAAAAAAGAGCAACCACAATTTCTGAACTGGTACCAAAAAACTAGGTTAATCAATAATTTCAGGGGAATTTGCTAAAAAAAAAAAAAATCCCTACATTCAGACTCTGTATTTGTACATGTGATTTCATCTCTACCCTACAAAGGATGTTATACATGTTGAGGTAGTTTGAAAATGCAGATAAAACAAAGGTTCCAGATAAGAGTAAGGGTTTGGGTTATTTAATATCTGTACAATAAATAGAGCTCCATCAACATCAACTGACTGAGCTATATTATAAAAGAGACATTTTTAAAGGCTTAGTTAGAAAGTAAAGGTTAGGTCATAACTATGATGTCCACACCTCTGAAGTATTCACACATTATTGATGACTGGTTTAATCCACTCTTTCTGTGTGTTTTTCGGGAATTTAACCAGTGAACCTACTGACATTTACACTTGACATTTTCATAAACTTGACAAAGAAGGAAGGATGAAGAACTTTTTTTTCCACCAGACATTTACCACAAAATGGCCTTAATGAGATTAACCATCCGACTCCTTAAACTCCTTAAACTTAGAATCTCAACGGTACAGCATGTCGTATTAGAAAGGATTGTCACTGAGTTTCATATGATGGTGTGTTTGTAGTTGATTAGCGGTGAGTATTTGAAGTATGTTTCCATATAATTCTGTGCCAAAAAATCTTAAGTAGCAAAAAAACCCCAGAAAACCTAAAATATATGTGGTATGCACTATCCCAACCCGCATAACTTCCAGTGGGCTCACCACCCTCAGGAAGGCTCTAAAAACTGTGTAACTCAACTCAGCTTCTTTACCTTCCACCTTCCATTGTCTCATTGTCCTCATACTATAGTTGTATTAGATCAGCAGGTTGATTCCATAATTTAAAACACTCTTAGTCATGTCCGATTGAAAAAATAATAATTTTCAGGCACAACTCCTTTTTTTTTTAATGTTTTGCATTTAACAAGTAAACAAACATGGCAACCCGTGAGACCAATGTTACAAATGGGCATGTCTCTGCATGAGGTTTATGAGAGCATTTGTGATTTTTTAATGGGAGCAAAAAATTACTGTGGAACAAAGTTGAAAGAAATACCAGCCAAACTATTGGGGCCTTGAATTCCAATTTAATGAATCTTTTTCCCCAAATTAAAAGAAGCTTGGAAAGGAAATTTAATTAATATTTTTAGTATTATAGTACCAGAAATGAGAAAACTCTCATTAGAAACACGGCTATTGGAATCTTTCAGCTGCAGTTGATAAAATTTTGTCTCAGAACATTGACATTCTAGAAAAATGCACCCTTCCACTAGTTTGTTGAATGTCCACTAATATGTGTGAACTATAAACTCATTCTATACTTGTAGTTTACAAAACATCTGACAATGAGTTTAAAAGTCCACTGTCAACAAAATGGTGACATACATCTGGCAAAAAGACTTTACTATTATTGATTGTGTTCATTGAATGCTCATATACATTAGAGCACATCCATTGAACATAACAGTATAAAGCAAGTTTAATTATTTATTGTTTGTCGAGAGAGTTCCACCTACATAAGTACACAGACTTCTGGCTTTGTGTTGTTACACTAGACTATGGGCAAACTAAGGCCCAGGGGCCAGATGCGGCCCATTAAGCTTCTCATTGCTGCCCGCCAACATTGTCCAAATTAAATAATTTTTAATTTTTATACTTCTGCCTTTTCTCTGAAATAATGTGTTTCCCAAGTAGCTGCGTCATAAAGGGCATTAGAAATGTAGGATTTTAGATTTTATACATGACGTTTACCTGCCATTGATCTTAGTTCAATTGAACAATCCATCTTTCTGGCTCGGACTCGTCCCCCTGTCCAATTTTTGGACCAATTGTGGCGCATAAGTCAAAAAGTTTGCCCATGCCTGCACTAGACAAACACAGTTTAATGAACTTGGCTAAAATCTATCTGATCAGAGACCTTTTGTTTGTGTAAAGCCACCAGCTCTTATGGTGAAAGGCGGGGTTACTGGAGAATCCTTCTGCTTCTTGTACACTCCCTATTTTTCTCTCTAATTATGAGCAATGCCGGATGTTGCATATTTAGAGACTGAGATGATTGATGGTGGAAAAAAAAATCAAGAAATTCATCAAGAGCACCTGTGGAATGTAGGCTATTTTAGCCTTAAAAACAACCACACAGGTCGACAATTTGTATTCCAATATATTGTACTTCTTGTACTTGTGACACTTTAGCTATTTTTGAAAAGTTAGAGCTGTCACATTAGCATAAAGCCATGTTGTCCTAGAAATGCAAGGGAAAAAGCACTGTGTTTCTTTCACTTGACAAATTGGCAGCCCTTGTGAACTACTTGGAAAAGACCTTCTCCCACATCACAACACATCAACAATTTCCCAGCAAAAAGAAACTCCCCGCACTGTCTCGTGCCGCTTCTTATTTTGGCTTTTCCCAGGATGACTCATTTTTGTGGCATATCTGCACACAATGGCAAGCACAATTTCAAAAGCTTTGTCCCCCGCTTACTGGGAGATAACCCCATATGTCAGGAGCATTGTTTGGATGGTGGAGGTGGCATTTGGATCTCCCCATTTTTGGCCTTGGTTAATAAATCCTCCTCCGCCAAATTTAGCAAGAGTGCCTGCATACGTCCCATTATCAGTTTGGCAGTGTTGTTCTCCTTCATTTTCATGCCTCACTGTCCACATAGTGATATGAGGCTGTATTTGATCCAGGTCCACTGTATAATTTATCCAAGTGAACATGTGCCATACATCACCGCATGTATTATTCAAGGCTAATACGGTTCTCGTAAATATACTAGTGGTGTGAAGAACGGTCGGACAAACCGCCTCAGCATCACCGCCGTCCCACCCGTACCCTTCCTCGCTAGGTGATGTTGACTCACGGACGCATTCTGTTGAACAGCGTAACAATCACTGGACTTCCTGTCAGTCATCCGTTGCCTTTGTGCTTTTTTTTTTTTTTCTGTGCTCACACTATACCAACACGAGTTTGCGCCCCCACCTCCCACTTTCTGCGAAGCTTCAAACTGCCCAAGGCACATTCTCACATTACAATTGACTCAGGCATGAGCAAGCCCAGATTCCTGAAGGTATCCGGCAAAAAAGCCTGGTGACACTTTCACCCTTATGTTCTGAGTGTGTATATGTGTGTGTGTGCCTGTACACACAGTGCACATGCTGCATCCAGTTTCAGAGTATCCTTGACAGTATCACGCAGACAATAAAAGACCACCTGTTCCAGTGTACTAATCTAATCCGGCCCCGCGCAGACTCAAAAGTGTTTCTTTCAGTGTCACATTCCATCGAGCCCCCTCCACCACCTCATGGCAAAAGCTGGGCTGAGTTGTTAACAGAGCACCCCTGACACACAATGTGACAATTTCATGCCCACCCCTTAATCCAGCTGCCACAGCTATCAGGGCTCCTTTAATTGCCACTTTTTGAACAGCTTGAGGAACAGGAAAGCACCGTCAAATCTGTTATTGTGCGTCTGCTTGTCTGTCAAAGTGGATGTCACTTTGTTATGATTAATGTATTCTCAGGCATGCACCTTTTTATTACACACCTTTCATGAGAAAGTCTGCTACAGAGTCCCATCACGTTGGCTGTCTCTGAGAAGCCCTAATGCTGCAGATGGCAAATACATATTTCAGAAACAACTACTTAAATTCATCTTTCAGGGTGTTGAATCAGCTTGTCTCAGTTTAATTCAGTTTTCTCTCAGGGCACTTTGGTGTGGAGCTGAAGTGTACCAAATTGAAATATAGATTTTTCTGTTTCTTTGAGGTCGAAAAAGATCACTTGAGGAGTTTGCGAGAGGTAGGTTAGGGATCATACGTGTTAAGTTGGATATTGAATTTTTTTTTTTTTTTTTGCTTTTGCTCAAATGTTTACTGACTGCTTTATAACAGCAAGTGGGGAGTGAAGAACATATGCTGTTGTATTTACTGTAAATCTCTTATTAAAATATAATGTGATATTAAAACTGACCATTCTGGTTCAATTATACAGATGTGGTTCATTAAAACACATATATTGTGCCTCCATAAATTTTAGGGATGTCACCATTCACATTATCACAGATGGATGGATGCAGTATGGAAAACATTGTATGTGGCGGACCATTTCAGCAGTATTCATTTCACATCCACTGAGAAAAGACACCCATTTGAATTGGAGCCCGCATGGAGCAAAACGAGAAGCAGAACCTCAGATGGCTTCACCAATCTCATTCTCACTGGGGGTCTTACAGGGGCGGATAGCTGCTCCTCCCTGAGCCCACTGGAAGATCAATACCAGGAATCAGGCCATTACATTCCTTTGAAAGCGCTACGTGCACAATCAATATGTTATTATTTTTCATCTGCTGGCTGTATTTAATACCCTCATTATTATTTCCCCTCGCTGAACAGGGAGGAAACTAACCCCACTAGAATTCTTTGGGCTGTCTTGGTGCACGTTCACACGGAGTTCGTCTTGCACTCCCGTATTGGATTAATTGTATGTTGTGTTGTAATTGATGTTTACCTCCCTTTTGAGTACAATCACAAAAGCAGGAGGGTGACCATGACCACCGTGATTGAACCGGCTCTGATGAGAATATAGTGTGTAATTTACTGACTCCAACAAATTCCAGTGATTCTTTTCCTTCGGCAGAAACCGCCTTCCGAGCTGTGTGAAGATGACCGTTACTCAGAAGTCGATCGGAGAAATGAGAATTCAGACAAACGGTCTTGTGTTTTTATAGCGTCAGGTTCAATAATCTCTTGGACTTGTCTTTGTCTTTGCAAAAGACACTGTGGAATCATGATGGATGCCTCAAGCGCCACTTTTTTTCTTTAATCTTTACAGGAAATCACAGCAAGATCAAATGTGCATTAAGTCCCCCGCAATAAAACACTTGATGTATGCCAGGGCCGCCACGCACCAGGTGTGAGCTTGAGCTCACGCACGACACATGCTGTGTCCAAAATGTATGGTGCAAATTAACTGGTAATACTCATTTTAATATAAATGAGCTTTCTCATAATGATGTGAAGGCTCCCACTCCGCAGCGGGAGACGGGTGTGGGGAGAGAGAGTGGAAGAGCCCAGTTAGCAACGACAGTTTGGTAATAAATCATCTGTAATTAAACACTTTGGAAATATACGGACCACGGCAGCAGTTGGGGGTGGGAGGCAGTTCGAGGGTAGGTGGCTGGTACCGTTGCCCATGATGGTTGGCCATTAATGAACGATGGAGGGGTTTGCTATTGAGTCTTTCAGATCAAATAACCTGGAGCCTCGATGTTCATTCATCAGAGGTTCACTCTGATAAATCTCCCTTGTTTTACCTATTAGCACCTTTCTTTGTAGAGGTAAAAATTGTCCTTATCCAAGTGTGCGTGGTTGCCACGTTCCTCATTCCTGGTGAAAGATTAATTGCTCTTGATCAAAGTCGTCAGGTAACAGCCACACTGTGTGCAGTAGCCTCAAGAGGAGAATGGCTTTCTTTCTGTGATAGCACAGCGAGCTGCAGGCTCCTATTATCTTGTCCTTCTTGTTTCTAGTGCGCAAAATTTAATTCCTTCACATGTTTTTTTTTTTATTATTATTTTCTGCTGTCTTGGAGAACAAGCCCTCTGTGTCAAGCCGGGCGGTGGACACAGGCTAAACATGGAGCACTATCACAAAGTAGAAATTGAAGAGGATGCCATGGAGCGGCTTATTTGGTAGAGTATAAATCAGAGAGGACAAGTGACAGAGATTAATGCCAGCCAAGCCCACAAAATAACCCTTTCATCCCACTCCCACTCTTGCCATACAACAACTTCCTGATAAAGCCACCAATGTGACACTACACAAGGTACAATAATAGAAATGCATTACTCAAAGGCCCTTTGAGACATGCAGATAGAGGAATGGTGCCAAAGGAGAGATGAAGAAGACTACCGTGGCAAAATGATATTTTTATGTCCTTCACAGGACAAATGGTGTTCCTTCAGCCTGTATGAATGAGTTTTGAGGGTTTATGGCCCCTATCATAGTCACTCTCAGAGCGGATGTTCATTATGTGGTCATATTTATTATGTCTTTTAGTAGAGGCCAATTTCTGTGATATATTTTTGAGTATCTGCGGTAGTAGGGCTTTTGTTGAATTATATGTAGGGAGCTGTAGACATTGAGGGCCATGACCATGCTGGAATAATGATGGTTGTTAATTTAAGTCTTTAACCTGAAGAAATTCCAAATGGAACGCATTTGATCAGTGGACTGCTGTTGTACAGCTGTAGAAGAGAGATGGCTTTCAATTGGAAGGTCAATGTAAAAAAAAAAAAAAAATAGTTGAATGAGAGAATATAAGAGCCTTTACAACCATGGAACCTTTGACAAATATCACACTTTGGGTTCTTGGTAGATAATTTCATCATGTTAATCTACATATTAAAACAACCCAGTGCTGTCCTGGATTTGGACCCATCTCCCGAGAATTCTATACTGTGGGTTACTGCCCACAGTAAAAATGTGGTGTGTAGAAATGGGTTTCTGCTTTTCCCTGAAGTCTCCCTGCTTTTGAGGCTTTACTTCAAAGTCTCTATATATTTCATATCAGACTCTGGAATCTCTGCTGATCATAATCTGATTTTGCAGTTGATTTGTTTTGCTGTTAAAGAAGAGGAACGGAGAAAGAAGCTTTTCACTGAGTGGTTGCTGCAGTGGGCACCGCCACTGGGCAGCACGCAATCAGCTTAAAATATGAAGTGCCATGTACTCAACCAGTGTGCAACCTCTCACACAAACACAAACGTGCTCTCTCTTCCTCAATGGAACCAGACAATGAAGCAATTTGATCCAGTAAACCTCCTGGCTTACCTGCGCTTTCATCTCTGTTTACACCACCTTTTATGTACACAGTGTCTCCTGGAAGATCCTCATATATGCGTTCAATTTGTTTACTTTTAATTGGTTTGGTGAATTTAATTTCCCAATAAATGGCCAACCACATTATTCATGAAAATAAATGTGCTTTTGTGCTGCAAGTGTTTGATTGCTGACTTTGAAGAAGCAGCAGCTGTGAGGTGGAGCCAACAACGGATATGCATAGTCACAACAATGCCTTGCGTATCTGAAAGTATTGGAATAGCTTGTTTTTGGACTGACTGTAAACCAACCTTTATCCAAGTTATGTGCAAACTTTGGGGCAGGTTAAGCCTCAGGTATGCACTATGAGTTGGCGATAGTATGAAGTAGCATCATCACTTACTGCCAATTCCAAATTTGTGCTGCTGCTGCGTGCATGGATAGGAACCTTGTCTCAGGGACGCATTCACCAACTTTGAAACCTAAGGAATAATGGTTCCATAGTGTAGCAGTAAGCACATCTGCCTCGAGAGAGAAGAGACCCTGGGTTTGAATCCTAGAAGAACCACACACTTGATAGTAGGGCTGGGTTAAAAAAAATCAATTAATCGATTTTTATTGATTTTTTTGTTAGTAGGACGATATCAATTCATAAATCCAAAAATCGATCTTTTTTTTCCTTCTTTTCCCAACATCCTTACGTGAACTCATGCACCACAGGTGATTACTTATTTACTTGGTTACGTGCGAGTTAACACACTGGCATGTAAAACAAATGTACAAACACCATGGCACTAAAACCTAAAACTAGGGTCTGCCTTGTAATTTTGGGTCAAGTCATGTTAAATAAAAAATGCATGATGGATTAATATGACTGCCTTGAGTAAATTTGTGATGGAAATAAATGTAAAAAAAATACATTTTTTATTAGCAAATTGATTAAGTTTCAATTTTAGCTTCGATTCTTCTAAGAATAACGTTGGTACCGCACTATAATTGATACGACAAAAACTGAATCGAAAACCGAAGCGAATCGTGAATTGAATCGAATCGAACCCTTGAGAATCGAATGGATTTAGAAAATTTGAATCAATACCTAGCCCTACTTGATAGTGCTTCTTTGTAAGTCTTTTTGGTTAAAGGTGTCTCCTAAATGCACGAATGTAAATGCAAAAACACAATCAGGTATTTAGACAGAGGACCTGGCAGGATCAAGACTGCTTCCTCTTCCCAGCTGTGGTGCAGTGGTCATGTGTCATGGATGGGTAAACTAAGAGGCCACTTACCACCCTAACCGGTATTCAAAATCGCCCAGAGGGGTGAACCCTGGAGTTCCACACCATTGATGGGGACATTGACTCTGGGCCACAGCACCACCAAATGTAAAGACAGACTCAAAGGCTGCTTCGAGTTTTATTTGGAACTAATAGCCTCTGTTGGATGTTTTTTTATACTCAAATATTCCCCTTTTACAGAGAGTTCCCAGTCATACTTGATTCAGCTTTCGCATTTTCACACTTTTAATTTTTTGCTTTTCTTCCTATGTTATGTAACTGGGCACCGTGCCAATGTGGCAGGAATACCAATTATTATTATTGATTGAACAGCAATTTTGTACAGAAGTTAGTTAGAGAAGTGGACGTGATTGAAAGGAAAAAAACAAACAAAAGAAGTCCCTTTTAAGAGTTTTCCAACACAACAACCAAAGAGAGTGAGCTGTGGGAGGCACGGTGCTCTCTGATCATGTCAGCGTTGGCAGGATTGTAAAAAAGGTATTAATTGAGGAGCATTAGGTTATCGCGCGGTGGAGAAAATCTTCACAGAAGTAATCAAACCTTGATGAATTAAAGTAACGTGCTAAGCCCCTGTGTCTGCCGGTGATAGAACTGACCCCTGAAGCTTAGCCGATAACTTTATTCTGATAACAAATTGAACAAATAAACAACACAAATCCAGGCTTTATTAGCATCAGCACATTAAGCATCATTGAAAGCGGATGAAAATGCGCACGGTGCCAAAAATGGAACAAGAAACTTGAGTAGAATGAAAATGTAATCACTCAAACACTCTAAGGACTTGCAGAGGAGGCTTACAGAGCTGGCATGCTGATCTCCTTGGGTAAATTAGGTTTGTCAGACTTGAAACATCTCAGGGGTTGATTTGATGGTTTGATTGACTCAATGAAAACAGCACAATCCAGGATAATGGGGATCCACAATATTTTTGGCAAATACACTGTGTTCACAGGCAACGGCAGGTTGGAAGTAATTAGCACTGATTGTTGGAAACAAAGAAATATATTTTGCTTTGTTCAGATGGTCTTAGCTGTGGACACGCTTTGAAAAAAAATATATTTGCTGTAGCTTAAACAGCGTGTCTCTTGTTCTCAAGGCTCACTATTAAATGGAAATCGTACATTGTTCTCCAAGTGGCTGTTCCCTCTCGCAGACAATTATGTAGCTGTGGATTTATATGATAAAATTAGAGACTCTTATGGGAAAATTGATGCTGATGGAGTGATTGAGCAAATAAAAAAGTACAATCGCTTCAAGGACCCACCTCTCCATGTTGGTTTTGTGCAAAACAAAGTCCAGTGAAAGAGGCTGTAATATTTTTGATGGATTTCGCTCAAGGCTCCTGAATTCATTAGTTCTATGTTAGTTCTATTCTTTTCTCAAGTAGTTGTTCCACACGTCTTCACACCCTTGTGCAAAGCCAGGTTTTTGTGATGAAAAAACAAGACACAAACACAAATAATTGCTTAACCTTCTTCACTGGTAATTTAACCCATAACATGTAATAGGCAATTGAAAAACAAACTGTAATCTTTACCAGGGAAAATTAAAAAAAAATTAAAAACTTAAAATAACCTTGATGCATAATTATGAACACCCTTGTATAACTGGGGGCATGCCTGTGTTTGGATTCAACCAATTAGATTCAAACTCATGTTAAATGGAGTGAGCGCAACCCTGTAATCCATGTAAAGACACTCTGACAAACTCCAAATGAAAATCAGCTGTTCTAGTAGATTTTCATCACATCATCTTCATCTTCTAGCACAATCCATCGTCCGCAGAGAGCTTCTAATGCAGACCTGGGCAAACTAAGGCCCGTGGGCCGGTTGCGGCCCGTTTGGTGTTATAGTCCGGCCTGCCAGACTTGTCCAACTTTTAATTTATATTATCCTTTATCCTTCTACATTTTCCCTGCAAAGCCAGCATGTCCCCAATAGATAGTCTAAAGAGGCCTAATGTATTTTGACTTATTTGACATACTTTATTAATAACTTATCTAATTCACGGAAATACTCAATCTTTTCCATCCTGACGTGGCCTGTGACGCAGATTTTAGTACCACCTGTGGCCCGCGAGACAAAATAATTGCCCAGGTCTGTTCTAAATCATCAGAGGGATCTCATTATTCAAAGGTATCCGTCAGGAGAAGGGACTTTTTATAGTCACTGTACCTATAATCCTTAGTCCAGGGCCCAACTGGACTTCGGTTCCAGGTGGAAAACCACTGCGGTGCAAATACCAATTCATCTAAGGACCGGTACGGTCCCTGGCCCAGTGGTTGGGGACCACTGGGCTCAGGCATTATAATGTTTCCTTTTCAGAAAAGGTCATTGAAAATTTGTGAATTTGTGCCAAATTACAAAACAGAGAGACTAACAATTGTGATGGCATCTTTTCTGTTTCTATTGTTAATGTTTCAACCACTTCACTCAGTGCTTTATTCATAGTAAAAAAGTGTCAAAAGTGATGGCAGTGGGAGGATGCCAAAAATGTTTTTGAAATTTGATGTTTTATACAGCAGGGGAGGCGGCACTGAAGGAGTTTAGACTCTTGTTTTTGCTGCACAGAAATGATACCATTACAGTCTCTCTATTGGTTTATCACTCATTCAGCTCAAAGGTCATGTACCCAGGTTCATCCGTATTACTATTGTATGGTGGTGGCTGAGGAAAGGGCGGTGCACGTGGCTCTGAATGACAGAGAGGAGGGAAGTAGGGGCACGGTGTGGGGTCTGTTTCCTGTTTGCTGTCTGTGGAGGGGGGCTCTCAGACAAATATAGAACCTCAGTTTCTCTACCTGGTACGCAGGCCTTTCTACATCACTGCCTGATTCTGTCTGCGCCCTGTTCCATCTCACACTCCCAGAGGAATCTCAACAGTTACTTTTTTCCGTCACCCACTCAGTACATCTCTTTTGGTCTGTTTGCCTTCTGCCTTTGTTCTGCATTTACCTCAGCTAAACAACCCCCTCTATATTTCTTTTTCCCTTTTTACTCCGCAACTCCGTCTCTTCCTTTGCCGAGTCCTCGTCCCTGATTAGATTTGGACCAGGCACTATCTCATTTGGCTTCGTCTGTGGCAGCGAGCTGCCGTGGCTCGCAGAGTATCCTGGGAAGACTCTTGTTCTGCGGCGCTGCAGCCGTAACCACGTTAGTTGTGCTTACAATGTCACCGGTGGTTTGCCTTACAGACGTACGTCCACCTGGGACCACTCTTAGTCCCTTAACAGTCTAATGGCAACAACAATAACACACAATTATGATCATGTCCACATGCAGGAATAGGAAAGGCACTTAGGGGATTCTCATTGAATTTGTGTTTCTAGGATTTGTTTCTTTTTTTTCCAGGGTAGTGGATATGATAATGATTTATTGTTTATGATAATGGAGGTTGGGTATTATGTTGATTTGCTATATTAAAACTAAATTCCAGCTGGAGGGCATCTCGATTCTGTTTGTGCTTTCAAAGCAGAAAAGAGAAAAGAAGATTTTCTTTGAATGACCTTTGAATTAAATTCCTTAATTTTTGTAAATTAAGCAAATATTTTTTTAATCAGTATAAAAGTGACCTTTCTCATTCTTTAGAAACGTGTTATGTTTCATTAGATTCATTAGAGTGCTGAGTTTGATTCCAGAGGTCACTTGAATATTGTTATTACAGAAAGCTAGAACATTTAACATATCTCTAATTTAGGGCTTTACATATGAGTTTTGATTCAGATCAACGTAGGTTAAAATAAACAGCTGACTGCAATGTGGTTAAATTTAGAGAGTTTTTTGCAAAAGACTTTAAAGTCCAGCAACCCTTTCATTTACGTTCAATGTGCAAACGCCTTTGTTTGCTGCATTGCTCTAATTACTTTCATTTTCATTTTCTGTTTATTTACAGTGTGCATTTCCATTGGCATTTTTTTACAACTCACCACTAGGACCTTTAACCTTGGCAGTGCCACTAAATTTCTGATTTACCAGAAAAAAAGTGTTTTTTGCTTAGGAACGTAAAACAATAAAACATAACTTTCTTTTAAAATATTTTCCCCCAATCATTTATTTTTACATTTCCTCATCTTTAATAATATACCCTGTAATCTGCGTCTGGGAAAAATAACACGCTGTTTGGCTTGACTCGCCCCGTTCGAAAGCTGAAATGAAAGTGAAAGCAAATTTTTCTTGAAAATTTTGGACGAAGGTCGAGTTCGTTGAGGATTCGTTACAGGCTTTCAAAACAATATATATATTCTCTGAACCAACCCTTTTTAATTTGTACATTTGTACAAATTCAATAATCCTGAGCTTCTACTTGTAATGGGCAGAAAAATAAGGACACTGTGTTGACGCTTGTGAAACAGGAAGCACAAAATACTACTATTCACCTATGCTAAAGAGTTAATCCATGCATATGGACAATAATTATGAAGATATGACCATATCTGCAGATAAAACACCACATTCAGTGAGCTTATTGCTTTTCGCCCGTAACCAATAGCCAGTAGGGGGCAAACTCCGGCAGCAAGACCAACAAAGGCTCAACTGCTGTAACATGAATCCCATGGGATCTGATGCTCAAGTCTAAAATGTCATCTTTGAAAGAGTGGCTTGAGCTTGGCCATGGTTTCACCTCCTTGTTGTTTTCTTCCTGGTATATTCTGCTCGCCTTGTTGTACTGCTGAAGACTATGCACTTCACCTGGGGCAACACAAAGCTTTGTTGATCAATGAGACACACAATTCAGAGGAGTGAACTCCAAAGCGAGCTATGTTGGGAATTGGACATGGTAGCTTATAATTATATGTGGATATTATGGAAGACTATAGAGTTTCTATACCATTGAAATCTATTTTGTGTTCAATCTGCAGAGGCAGAGCTGGCAGAGGACATAAAGCAGATGATTGTTCGACGGCTTAATTAGATTTCCTTTTGGGATGTGTAATAAAGGGAGAGTCTCACACTGTGCTCTCCATTAACCCCACACCTTCAGCTACATCTGTCCCACTCTCCAATAATGCCAACAGTAGGTGTCAACAGACACCAGTCCTCAGACTGCCATTCTTCATCACCAGCTGCATCTGCAGCACTCCGTGTAGAAGATACAGAAATAATAATCTTTAATCCAGCAACAAGCGACTCATGGAAGCACGTGGTTGTGGTTTTCTCCAGTCCATCGGGATTGTTGTGTTGTGTAGTGCTCTGGACTGACAGTGTATGTCTCTTGCTCTGCTTTTGGTTCTTTTTGGTCTCCATGGGCCACAAATGCATCATTCAGAGAAGTGAGAGTTGTCCCTCCCCAATATTTATATATAACTTGTCGGAAATCCAATGCTTCAAAAGTGTCAATTTTCCATTTTTTGTTGCAGTACGTTGTCCTAAAGATTTTCATCCCAGGATGTCCCCTCCCCCCGTCCGGGCCCACACTTGGAAGTGAGGCATCAGGAACACTCATCTGACATTCCCAACATGCTCCCACATTGTTTTTAATATGACAGTAGTGACTCATAACTCCAGTGACCCTCCTACCCTCCCTTCCTCTGGGGAGTCACCAACATGATCTGTTCAGCCAGACAGTCCTGATGGATTTCTTGCAAACTTGTTCAGCAGCACAGGTGGGTGGTGGGACTTTGTGGGTGGGAGTCTCGAGGGGATTCTTCCAGGATGGAGGAACCCAGAGTAGAGTGTGTGAGATGGCTGCGACACATCAGTGTTATTTATGGTGTACAGGAAGATCATTATGTTGGCTTCCATCTCAGCCTGATGGATGTCTCTAAGTGCCTCCTCTCTTGATCTTTAATGGCACCTTGTAATCAATGCAATACCTGACCCCCGCCGCTGCCCCTCCTATCTTAATTCCCCCTGCCATCTTATTTTTTTTAAAAGAGGGATCCAAGTGAATTGGGTTTTAAAATGAGGTAATTAAACCGGTGGCAGCTGAGAACTTATTAGGCTCGTGAAAGAGGAGATGTCTACATGTTAGGCTGTTGATCGTTCAGAAGTTATCTTTAATCCCTGCTCACATTAAAGGCTGGCCATTCATCAAGTCACCGGGCAGCTTTGTGCACTGAAAGACTCCTGTCACTAACCCCCACCCAAAGGAACCTAATTGAAAACAACCCCCACCATCACCACCTCTTCATCTCTAATCAAAAAACAAACTTTTGTGGATCTATCTATAAATCTCAGGATCCATCGAATTCAACACAGCTTTGGGCTCGTGATCTAAACACTCATCTCTGTCCTTTCAATAATAAAATGTAAATAGCAAAGGATGTTGTCGTTGTTTTGTTTTTTTAAGCCTGCAGACATACTTATAGGCCTCGCAGTAATTATAATTTAGCAATTAAACAGTGGTCAATTTGCAGGATCACAGTGGGGCGGCAGCTGTTGTTAGGCTGCATTTTTGCGTATGCAAAATAATGGCTGATCTGCCGACGGCCACTGAATAGATGTTTTTCACGCTTGGAAATAGATTAAAGAAGTATCGTGAACTCCAATGGGGCGATGGAGGGGAACATTTATAGTTCTGTTTTGTTGTGAAGCTTGAATCAAAACAAAAGAGAATGTATTCAAATAATTTGTATGGAGAGGTTGATGAGAAAAGTTCCAATATCGCCGTTTAGCATTTTTAAATATAAATATTTTACAAAGCCTTTTTTAAAAAAAAAAAACAAGCCTCCAGTTTTGGTTTGTTGAACTGGGTGTTTTGTGACCTGGCAACCCACCTTCCCTTATTAAACAGATCATTTTCTTACTGATATTAGGGTTATTTATTTGCATGAGAACGACAATGTGGGAGAGAGCTTTGTAATACTGTACCAGACCAGGCTTGGTAGAGCATGACTTTCCTGCAGCTACATCTCCAGTCAGATGGGGATTGAGGCCAAGAGAATGCTGCCATGTTCCTTTTGTAGTGAACAGCAAATGCTGCTGCTGCTGCAGCTGATGTGGTAAAAGCATTTCCACCCTTTGTCACCTTCGCTCTTGTTTGATCCCCAGCTTCCTGGTGCTCCATCACGATACAGTTTGGCCTGTGAGCTGGTGACCCATGTTATTAGTTGGCAGATCTCCTACTCCTCATTGAGGGTGGGCTCTTTTCCAGCCTTCACCTCTAATCTGGCAGCCTTCTCCGTGTTTATCAGTGGCTGAGGACAGACGATGGTAGGTATTGGAAAACTGTAGGTGTTGAAGAGGGGGCTTGATGTATTGTGAAAGCTGCCTCCTCCTCTCTGTCTTTTCCGTATTCTCGCCACTTGCCAAAAAGTGTTAGACAACACACTCGTTCGCTCTTCATCAAAGTGGAAGTGGGCCAGAGAGGAGGTGAGATAGTGTACGTCAGGGGGAGAAAGAGACATAGTGTAAGTGAGAGAATTTTGGCGGCTGAGCTGCCGTGAAATACAGCCTTCCGATGGTTATTGCTGCCGTAAAGGCAGATACATAAAATACAAAAGAGAGACTGGCGTGTCTAAGGTATTTATGGAGCAGATTATCAGTGTATTAATCAGAGCTGAGATTGGACTCGCACCACGGCAGCCTCCAGACGCCTTTTCTCTCACAGTCTGACACTACTTGTTGGTCTTTTTCAGAGGGATGAGTGATAAACAGAGCAGGTACACCACCAGCTCACGGCTTTAAATTATTTAGGCATTTCTATAATGTAGGTGCATTTACAGGTTGCTGCATGGTGATCTTTCTGAGCGTGTCTTCTTTTTGGTGATGAAAATATTTTGGAATAATTGAGTATTTGTACAGAGTAATGTCTAAAATATGGTAATCTTGGCTTCCTATACTGGATGAAACCATTATTGGCTTAGAGGTTAGACCTTCATGTTTTTATGTAATTTTTTATTTGACTTGTCCCTCATTTGGGGGACGCAAAAGCAAATTAAAATTTTCCATCTCACCCTGTCCTTTGTATCTTCTGTTCTCCTCTTTGTCTCCTACCTGGTAGCTCCGTCGTTAGCATTCTTCTTCCTGTTCTGAACAGTTGATCGTAAGCATCTAAACACCTGCACCTTCACCACCTCTACTCCTTGTAACCTCACCTCTTTGATTAACACACATACACTCTGATTTGTAAAGTTTATTAGATTTAATGTTCATTAAAGACAAATTCACTGAAGAGAGTCATTAAAGAATGATTGAGCGCTGGTTGTTGGAGATGAGGGTTTCAGGACAGTTTCGTTACCAGGTTGCAGGGACAGCAGTCGAATTCGAATCTTGCAAATACAAGTCTGCCTCCCTAACTATTAGGCCACCACTGTCACCCATTTCTGGATGGATGAGATGAGGAGGAAAACTGCAGAGATATTGGAAATGACGTGAAAGAGGGCATATAGATGGTTGCTGTTAGTGAAAAGAAGAAAAGGGGAATAGGATGAGACGGAGCTTGATAATCTACCAAAGGCAAAAGATGAAGACATTGAATGTTATTATAGGGACGCATGTAGTCGATACTTCCTGTTGGCTTTTCACCACAAATTGCTACGGCAATTTTTCTCATAGCGTTCCAGCATCTCGTTGCCCTCATTGTGAGTTTATGGAAGTATGTCATGATGTCACAAGATTGGAAGTTAATGTGATGAAAATGTTACTGCTAAATACTGTGATGGTGTTGTGCCGAACAGGCCGATGTTTCTTTTGCAGATTATTAGCCGAGCTTGTTGAGGCGTTTAAGCCACACCCCTTTTTCCATTAAGATTTATTGAACCAACTATGTCCATGATTCATTTCTTGGAGTCTTGGACAGAGTTTCACAGTTTGACACTACAGTGTCTACTCAGTGTTAGGCAATGAAAATTGACAACCATCCACACATCTTCATCCACTTATCCATTACTTGATCGAAAGACCAGCGGTCTCCATGACTACCACCCAAGACACACTGCACCATACTGTGAGCCTTCCTGTGGTTGGTGCGACAACTGGGAGGTTGAGATGGGATATCTGTGACAATTGAAAATTATGATTTTGCTGCTTAACGTCTTCGTGCAAAATAATCAATCCCCAGTTTTACATTCATGTGACTATTGTACAAAAATATTTCAAAAGAAAACTGGACAAACACAGTTTGGTCTAGTGTGTTGTTGGTCTTCAGAGTTGATTGAGGGTCATTACTGAGAAAAAAATCCTATATTCTTGAACTGTTGTCGTTTTGCAAAAGTGGCAAATAAATTCATTTTATTCTACGCTGTCAGAAAACGGAGGCTGTTTTCCAACCTGAACCAAACAAGCATGAAGGCTACAATCATATGTAATCTCCATCCATCCCAGTAAACCTTCGAGTATCCAAGTCAACAATCCAGAAACCATGTGCATCACGCACACTATCGCATGTTTACACCAAAATGTACTTTAATGTCCTAAATGACTGAGATTGCTGAAGTGGATATAGGGTTCAGGTATCCACAGGAGCCTGGGGCAGAACTCAATGGGGTTTCTGCAGTAAATATAACAAAACATTCAGTATCTATCATGTTTTCATTTCACCAGTTTAAAGGCAACAGCAGCAGACAAAAAGAACACTCTGTGTAAAATTTCAACCAGTTTCTTCTCTTTAGCGAGTTTCTTTTACCCTGTTAGGACTCATTGTTATTGATTGGAATGAAAAAAAGTTCAAATTGTCAATATTTCCTTGGCTGCCAACAAAGAGAAAATAGAATAAGTGGTTTTGTAAAGTAATAAGTGCCCACAGAGGGAGTTAATGGGCCTTAAGAATTGAAGTGGTTAATTTTCCCTCTTTCTAAAGCGGCTCCAAGGCCTTGTCTATTATGCGGCATTGTTTAGTTGCTGTCATTCTCCCGACAGTTTCCTCTCTCCCTCCTCTGCCTCACTCTCCTTATGCACTCCTTTTCCAGCTTCTATAATATTATCTCCTTTTGTGAGGCTTTAGGCTGTATCGCTGCTAATTAGAGTTTAATGGTCCAAAAGTGATTGGTGTACTTCCAAAAATAAAGTGCTCTATTCATATGTAAAGCAAACAAACAGGACTTGGTATAGAAGTATTGTTTGGGTTCGTCTGCTGCCACAGCCACAATGACGCAGAAGCAGGGGAAACATAGCGGGCTAAGAAGCATATTTAAATGCATGAGTTTTTTTTCACCTCTCCTTTTATCACACTTATTAGGGAGTGAAAAAAAAAACATAATCTCTGCAATTGGATGTCCTGTAATTTTTCTACAGTCGATATTTTACTTCCTGCCGTGTTTGCTTGACTCTTTGTCGTCATTTTTTTTTATACAGCCCCTGAGCGGGTGCTTGTTCCGAAGACCCTGAGTAATCATCATTATAAAATGCTAAGGACCACACCCTGGATGCTCCCTGTGGAACTGGGCATCAGGGACATTTATTCTGAAGGTCTGCTCACAGAGTGGTCTCACACACTCATTAAAGCAATGTTATTTTTTTTTTTTATTTCCTCTCACTGGAGTTTGCCTAATTTTCTCACCCAGACATTGTTCCCCATTGTTGGGCAACATTTCCTCACCACCTCCCTGTCTTCCTTTTGCATTCCAGCATAAGTGATGGTTTTAATTTGTCTCCTATAAAGGGCCAATTCATAGAAGGTACTTAGGCCGCGATAAGGAAATTGGAATGAATGACAGTCACAGTCACCTTATCAAAGCTGTTGACCTCCTCTCTCTCCCTCCCTCACCCTGAGGCTGCAAAGCAGTTTCATTGCTCCAGGAATATTAACGCAAATTTGAACGGCTTGATGCTATTGAGGGAGCTTCTCTTTATAGAATCAATAACCGTGTGCTGACATGGAGCACGGAGACGAGGGATTACTACAGGGAATTGATCTACACAAGGTTGTTTACATGCCGCCGTGAGACAGAGGGTGCACGAAGAGCGAGAAAACAAGTGCTAACGAACTGTGGCCCCAGAAGTTTTGCAAGAAAAAAAAAAATCACAATATCACAGTCATTCACGGGACACTTTTCCGCCTGTCCTGTCCTCTGCCAGGACTGCGATTCTGTGCTGATTATTTAAGAATAATTCAATGGGCTTTCCTCCACTCACCCCCTGCTTGTTGGTGTCATTCACAGTTGTGGCTGATGGTCATTAAATGACTTGAAATGGGGAAATTTAAAGAGGCATAATGAGCATTACACAGAGTGGTGGATCTATTATCAATGTTTTCCCACTTTAAATGCTGATGGTTAAATGTTTTCCCCTTTTTTTGTCTCACAGTTTGCAGCTTATAAATTCAGACTTGCACAAAACTCAGTACTCAGTTATTGAGTATTGCTCAGACTAAAACCTTTTGTTCTCTCCAAAGTCTTTTTTACTGCTTCTCTCTTCTTCCCATTCAGAATATTTTTTTAGAACAGAATTTGCTTTCTTTTACTTAACTGTTTTCTCTGCTTATTTAATGAAACCAAATAGTTATTTGTGCTAAAGGAGTTTTTGTTGGACATTAAGTCCTGTGAGTGAGGAGAAAGAGGTGTTTCAGGTCCCTCTTTTTGTTGGACCTGGGTGCCATTGTAGCAGTCATTAGGTGGTACTGATGGTTACAATCTTTGCAATGGTTTTGTATGGTTTCCACAACAAGAATAATGTGATCTATATTGTTCTAATTATTTGGAATTATATGGAAGCTGGAAACAATTTAATATATTGTTGAGTTTGAAATAATCAGGTAGCTTCTGTGTCTTCTTTGTTTGTTCATTGATTTTTACATTTAAAAATGGTCCAACCATGTTCATTCATATTTTTGCTCTTAATTGTCTGATTTAGTGACATTCTGGTTAATTACAATTGTTTCATAAGTATAAACACCAATTCTTGTCAGATTTTTTTTTTTTTTACAGATGATCAAAATATTTTTATGGGCCTTCACTTTGGCCCAGAGGCAATGTCTCTGTGGTGGGAAACCCTGGGGTTCACCTCCTGGGCAGGTTCAATTCCTGGTTAGGGTGATTGGCTTCCAGTGGGTTTGCTACCTGCTAGAGGGTACAATGCTGTGCAATGTGATGTGGGTGGCAGGTGAAAATGGATGGATGGAAAATATGCTTATTTATTATTATATAAATAATAAAAAATAACTTTTTCGTATTCATCCTGTTGTCTGTTAGCAGTTTTCAGGGTAAGCAGTTTCAATGACCGCCACCCATATCACAATGCATCATACTGTAAACATTCCAATGAGCAGTGAGCCCCCATTTGTTTGTGAGAAACATTATTTTACACTAGATGAACACTAACTAAAACAACTTTCAATCAAAATGCTTTAAACAACAGAGTTTAGGAGCAATAAATCTGTTATTGCACCTCTTGACTCTAAATATTTAAAATACACATTTTCTGCTTTGATTGGAGCCAAGGTCCACAACAAAGAATTGGAAAAATATTTTTACAAAAACAACCCAAGCATTAGTTTAAGTGAGGGCATTGCTGTTGCACAGTGGGGTGGCTGATGAAACCACTGAGATAAAGTACTTGTTGTTGTAGTATGGTTCTGCATCCAAAAGGCTGTTCTCACTGCCGTGCTGTGCTGCTTGGTAAACTTTTTTGCTAAAACTGAATAAAACTTTTTTTGTGTCACAGATTTTTGAGAAAAAAAAGGAAATATTATTTCATCTATTATTAAACTTTATGCAAAAACAACACTTCTCTTAATATCAAATGATTTATCTAAGAGTAAGAAAAGCTGTGTCACAAAACATTAGTCTCGGCTCATATCTTTATACTGCATCGTCCAGTGAAGTGCAACAGCATGTTGTGACGCCCGGGTCCAGTTCAGCACGGCCCAGTGCCCAGTAATCAGTCCACTTCTGAAGAGCTGGCATGGGCAGCTGTGCTCTTCTCACCCCAACTCAGAGTCTGGACAACATTCACAGAGCTCCTGACAAATTGATGTAAGTTGGACTCTTGTCACTTCATTGCGCAGCAGCTCATACCTGCAGGAAATCAACAAGGGAAAGAAAATGGACAAGAAAAAGTAAAAAAAAAAAACGAGCGTGTGGACTGATTCCTTCTTTACTTTTTTACTCCCTTATTCTTGATCTACTCAACCCTTAATGCTTGTCTTCCTTCCACTCGACTTTCAGCATGTGTTCAGTGGAGGTGTTTGCATTACTTGCCTTCTTTCACACCGTGTCTTGCTCCGAAATCAATCAGAGGTTAAGCTCATACCTTCTAACGAGCTCCTCTCAGAGGTTTGCCTCAGCCGAGTGTTGGGGGCAGCCAGGGTCAGAGGTACAATAGTCTGAGAGGACTAGGAACAACCCATAACAAGGAGTAAACATACTCAGTCAGTTAATACTTGCAGTACTGCACTATACTATACTGTACTATAGTATGCCTTACTTCTATAACCCATTGTGGTTTCGCCTCTTTTGCTTTTTCTTCTTCCGTTTTTGCTGGTTGTAATTCACTTAGATCGTATATGAAGATGGTTGAAGAGATTGTGGTGGTGTAATCCCTCTATCTAGATATATACAGTATATATAAATTTCAGATGTTAAGAACCAAAGTCAGCCCCAACCCAACAATTTACCTGCAGTTTCTTTTTGGTTAATTCCTTTTTATTGTTGCTGTTCTTCACCTCTTTCCAGCTGTTTTCCTACAGTCTGGCAATTAATGTAATTTATTCTTTTGTGAGTTTAATGGCCTTAGGTGAGACCGAGACACAGAGGTGGCAGAATGACAAACGCTGGCTGCTTGACAAAGGCTTTCTCTGGGCTGAATTCTCCGTCAAATACCGAGTCCTTTGAGTTTTAACCACACTGTTGGAAAAAGGAAATTTTCATCCAAACGGAAATGCACCTCGAACAAAATGAAATGAGAGATTAAACACAGGCATGGTGTCTGACGGCAGACTACTGACTGATTTGGTTTCATCTAATTTAGTCAACTCTCCTCATTCTCCATCTCTTGGGCAGCTGTCAGCATTTAGTCTCAAAAAAAAAAAAAACTCCTTAGGACTTAACACTACTATCTGTGGCTGCATCCATGTTGGAACAACGGTTTCCATATTTCTGAGAAGCAGCAGCTCCAATCTCTAAAGTGTCACTTTTTAAAACAGAATCAATTGAACGTTGGGGGAAAAAAGACAACTGTCTGTCTGTACAGTGTGTGGCTTAACTTGGCTGTGTAATTAGTGTCAATGTATGGATCCTCACTGTCACGTGATCATCAAATCACTGTCAAAGCTCTACTAGCTGGTTTGTTGCTCTAATTGCTGACTGGGTGATTGAGGTTCCACGAAAGAGACCTCAGCTATCACCAATGAAATGCATCTTGGGATGGAAGTGATTGCTCTGAGTTGTAAGTGATTGGAGTTTGTCTAGAAGCTCACGGGTTGATTGGATTGATTTGATGCCATGGAGTAAATCGGACCCTGGCACGGCATCGTTTTAACTCTGTCTGTTGTCAGGATTACGTACAATGAACTTTATCTTTCATTGATCCCTGCTGACTTCATCTGCAGTCAAGTGATAGCGCTGTCTTCTTTTTCTGTCCTGGAGATTCAGAGAAAAGAACTTATGTACATTTGAACACAATGCAGTATTTTTGCACTTTGCTAAGATAAAGTAAAAAAAAAAAAAAAAAAAACTTTGGCAAGGGGTGATTCAATCTGTATTTCTTTTTACTCTTTTACTTTTGAAGAAGTCACTGCTTCTTTACTTAAAGTGAGGACTGTTTGGGAGTTCAGGTTCATATATTCTTTCAAAGAGGAAGAAATAGTCCAGAACTCGAAGAAAATCCACTGCAAATTGTCAGTGATGTAACATTTTCTCATATTTTGGGGGGTCAAAGAAGGTTAAAGACTAGAGGACATGACATTTTCTCTAGAAAACTTTTCCCCTCTCATCCGAGGGGCTTCTTCAATTCCCACCTTTACAGAAGTTTTATACTGTGAGTGTGAAGGAGGTGTTTCAGGGCCTCCTGTTGGACGGGCCTGTGTCCACCTGTGAAATGTGTTAATATGGTTACATGATTCTTTATTTCGTGAAACCATTTTTCCCTCACAGTTTATGGACCTCTGTGGTTCTCAAGAACATTTTGAACTGAAGATGCCTCTTGGATGAGAGGTGAGGAATTTAGCAAAAAATGGATGAATGGATGAATCACTATGGGTCTAAGAGTTTAACAAACTGCAAAATTCAAACGAACAGCAAACCTTTTTGTAAACCTTGGGAGACATTTTTAACGTGCTTTAATTTTGTGGATCAGACACATCTTTAAGAGATAAAATCAATCTAAAAACTTTTTCATCAGCGGATGAATGAGTCAAGCTTGAATGAGTCAAGCTCATAGATGGACCTGGAAGTTCTGAGATTTTCACAACTAAATTGACTTGAATAATAACATTGATATGAATGCAAAAAATAAACAATATACACATGTAATATTTCATAATAACGATAATAGATACTGGATTGGACAGTTCTTTTATTAACAGAACTGTGATTTCTGTATGTTTTTGTGGTGTCATCGTGGCCATGGAGGTTGAATTAAAGTTGGATGCAGTGAGAACTATTGTCTAACTCTGACAATGTATTTTGACACTTACTTTTCAGCCTTTTATTGAAAAGCAGTCAAATCAGCACCATGGCCAGCTCTGCATAACTCGTTGACTGGGGATATATCCTTCTTACCTGTAAACACATTTTTTATTATTTATTATTTATTATTATTATTATTTTTTTTTTTCATTCATTTATCTTCAACTGGTTGTTCATTGATGGATCGCTGACCGTGCAGCTTGCATCACCCGAATCACTCCACTCTATACTGTGAGTCCTCCTGTGGGTGGAGAGCCCACTGGAAGTTACGTGGGTCGGGACGGTGCTATGTTCAGAGCATCGTATGGAAATCCAGCTTGTGGATTTAAACCTTAAGCCCTGCCGTCCCAAGTCTGCTCCTTTAACCACAAGGTCCCCACTGATGACTTTTTTGTTTTAATGATATGAAATTTTCATATAATAATACCAATATGTATAAACAAAATGAGTGGAATACAGAGCTGTGGGATTGGGCTGTTTTACAGTGGTACCAAACAAGCTGTATGTGGCATCATGAGAACATGGAACCACTGTGTGTATGTTGAGCTACATGGACAGAGAAAATGTCACAAACATTTTACTTCTTCTACATAGACCATTGGGAAAAGTGCTTAATTGAATCGTGACTCAGATGTGACTCAAAGATGTTGAGGGCACTCAGTACCAAAAGACGAGCAAATGGTGGAACAATTTTACAAATATAAGTAGTACCAATATTATTACCATTTTGTGGGACCATTCAAACCTGGATTAATACTAAACAGGTAATTCTAAGCCAATTTACTGCAGTAATTATTTTCAAAAATTTCTACAACATGGGCTTTACACCTAGTCACACATGAAAAGAATACAGCCAAATACTAGAGACACGAACTTTTGGTCAAACTGCCCAGCTATGCTCAGAGATGTGCTGTACTGTATATTTCTCCAGAGATGACATATATGTGAAAACATGTCTACAGTAAACCCTTGTTGGACTAATAATGGTCCAGGTTTAAATCCACCAACAGCCAGGTTGTCACCAAGGTCCACTGAGCGTTGTACTGTGCGCACTACTCAGTGCCCACTGTGCTGTGGTGTGGGTTACAATTTCACATTGACAAGAAGTTTGCTTTCCTTCCTTTCTTTCTTTTCCATTTAGTAAAGAAACTTTAAAAGTATCATGAGGCCTATGATTGTCGCGTTTGGAGTGTTTCAACGCTCAGAGTAAAAATTCTATTCACCCTGGATTGTGAGACATGAGAGTTACCAACAGGCCTCCTTTTGTGGCTTTCACTGGTCAGGAGGGCATGCACCGGGTCAATAAATCTGAGAGCTTTTTTGGGAGTGCAGCCATTTGGGTTCTTACAGTTGTGTAATAAAATCTAAAACGTCAATATTAAATCTAACAAAAAGCAGAGTCCTCTCAGAGGAAGTCAGTGTTGGCAATAAGACATTTTCTTCTGCTAGGTTTCTGTAAAATGACCATTTTCTGTCAGTCATGAATATTGTAAGAGAAAAATGGACATGTTTATAATAATATATTAAAAACAGAGCTGAACGCTCTTTTTTAAAATATCAATATTCATTTCATGGTTTTAATTTCATTAGATAGAGCGTATTTGTGGATTTATGAAGGAAAAAGGAGAATGAATTATTCCTGGATATAACAGATAGGTCAAATATTTGTGAAAACACCAAGCATACATGCATTATGTCAGCAGTGGAGCCTAGTGGTTAAGGAACCGGACTAGGGTACGGAGGGCTCCAGGTTCAAATACACCAACTGCCACCAAGTGGACCACTGAGGTCCACTGAGCAAGGCACCATCCCCACACACAGCTCCCCGGGTGCTCAATGCTGCTCACAGTTCACTTTAGTGATGGGTTCAATACAGAGGTTGGATTTCTTTGTGTGCGGTGGCGTGAATCAAAATGTCACAATGACTTTCCTACCCATTCTTTCCTTATTGAGGATTTTTCTACACACTACATGCGACAAGTAAAAACAAAGGATATGGGGGGAAAGAAAAAGTTGTCAACACCTGTGATATAAGTGCATGATTGGTCTTAAAACACAGGTGATTTTCACTGAGACAGACACACAAACTTTTGTTTATTTTTCCAGATTATATTGACAGTGGGAGAAAACCTGCAAAAAAAAAACACTTGCCTGATGGAGAGTATAAAGTTTACATTTCTTTTTTTTTAATTTTCTATTAATAACAGAGACTGTAACAAAAACTACTGCACTAACTGAACTAACTGTTTTATATAGCTGTGTAAAGCTGTTGTATTACTATTACACTACCATTGTTTGCTAATGGACCTATATACAGTACTGCCAAAGAATGCTTATACTGTAAGTAGTTGCTGGAAGGAAGTAGTAAAATGTTGCCAAGTAGGTCATTCTACCCTGAAAGTCATAAACTGTAATGAAGTTGAAGTGCTTCCTAACAGGTCCTTTAAATATTGGAACAGACAAAAAATGTTTCTGTCTGATCTCTTACACCACACAACTACATTCAAATGTGTTCGAATAACTGGTTCACTATAAGGGACGCCGTAATGCTCCGTTTTTGTCAGACTCAGTTAATCCAAAGTAAAGTAAAGATTGACCTGAAGAAGTGATAATTTTATTATAATTTGCAATGGAAGATTTTGTAGTTGGGATACTGTAAATCAGGGATCTCAAACTTGTGGCGTGCAGACCTATTTAGGTTCATAGAACTATATGTTGTGGCCTGCACCTTGATATTAAAGTTTAATGTTAGCGTGGCCCACTTGATTTATAGAACGCTTTCACTGCAAGTTGAATACACTCAGTGGTAAACATTGCTCTGGATCAGTGCTTCGCAACTATTTTCCCTTATGCCCTCCGCCCTAACCAAAAATAATAGCATTTGTCTATAAAATAGTTCTAGGTACACCTCTGCATAACATTGTATCCTTGTTAACATAAAGAAAACAAAAATGAAAGAGATGTAGTTCAACTTACAAGGATGTGCAATTACAATTTATTATAGCAGAGCGGGAAAAAAAACATGTTCCCCAGGGTCACACGCAGCCCCCTCAGCATCGCCCATCCCAAACCCCCATGATCACTGGACTTCAATTGTAACTTTGCGGCAAGGGAATTCGAACCGGGGACCTTGCACACCCAAGTCTGCCCCAGAAAATACATTTACTGTAATGATTTTAACTTTAGATCATCACAGTAAATGTATTTTCACATATTGATGTTCTGTACTACACTATAGCATTGTGCTTCACCAGATTTTTTATTGAAATTGTTTCCACATTTTTGGGTAAATCCTGTAGTTCTTAAACTCTAATAAACAGATTCTTTTTTCTGCTTCTGGTTTTCTTATTTCTACTAATCAGCACTGTTGTGTTACAAATATTCTGTGGGAAACTGACATTTTATAACATACATTTTTTTTTTTTTTTTTTCTGAGCGTCAATAACTGAAGCGACCCTTTGTTGAAATGACAGTGGGGTCAGTGGAGCTCAACTTATTTGAGGTTGACAAGTTGAAAAATTGCAAAACTCACATTTTAGTGCTAAAAATGCAAAAAAAAAATAAAGATAAATAATAATAATAATAATAATAAATGAGGGAGAGAGAGAGACAAAAAAAAAAAGTAACTAATTTATTGTTATCAACCTTGGCACTTCATAAGCTGATCGAACGTTTAAGATTACATCTCAAAAATACCCATAAGAAAATAAAATTTTCAAAAAAAGACCTGAAAAAAGGGAGTAATATGCT
>JAFBJS010001697.1:345572-409284 GCA_016785265.1 Paraplagusia blochii | reverse complement strand
GAGCAGATCAAGCTTTGGACATCAAATCTGGAAATTTAGTTTTTTAGGCTTGTCAGCATTTTCAGGAAGGCTCTTAGTGATAAAAAAAATGGAAAATGACAAGATTTTTACAAGTTGGAGTAACCGATTAAAATATTTATGAGTGTGTTTGTAAATAAATATTGCATTAGTATTGCATTAGAGTTTTCTGTGCAGCCTGTAGAACCTGGGCTGTTTAATGGTGGTCAGAACCTCTGCCCTCAGGTAGTTGTATTTGTAAATCTATATATATTTTTTTTTTTTACACCTATGGTTATTTCTAGTGTCCCTCTCAGATCTGAATACCCCGTTCGTCCCCTGTGTTAATCTTCAAATTTTGGACTTTTCTTTGGAGCTGGTAAATCTTGTGTTATGAGAAGTCAACATTTAAATGTCCCGAAAGACCAGTGTAAAATGTATGTGCTGGGTTGTGTTTGCCAACAAAAAGAGGCATCATAGGCCCCGGATGCAATTAAGAGCCTGTCAAGCTAGTGTCAAAGGTGTGCACAAACCCACCCATGCAAGCCCCCCACCCAACGTGCACACATGCACAAACAAACACATACACACACCTGACTCCTGCAGACTGATAATGTGCTCTCTGAATCATGTGCTCCGTGTGTGGGAGGTTCAGGGTGCCTGTACACAGTGTGTGAGCGCTCGTCCTACAACCTCACACATTTTGAAATATGGCTTCCATATTTCATTGCACCCACAGCATTTGTAAATGCCAACTGCTTGCATCCCCCATTCACCCTCGGTCCTCTTCTCCGATTGGACCGTCCCTCACAAGCTGCGGCTTTTAAGAAATTGAAGGAATAATCCACCAGGAATGGTGGGTGGGGGGCTGCCCTGCAAAGTGGGCTCAATAAAGAAGCCCCCCCAATATCAAGACATAATAAACAAGACAAACTTAGTGGAAAAGTGTTGTTTTTTTTTATATGTTGAGATCTGGTTTGAGTTTAGAGCCTGATACAGGTTGAAATCCAGACAACAGCTGTTTGTGTTTTTTTTTTTTTTTTTTTTTTTTTCTGTGTGTGTGCTTGTATGCCTTCGTTGGTGGCTCCTATAAAAACAGTTTTATTACCAAGGATGATGGGGCCCCTCCCAGAGTCACTCCTCCACCTTCACCTTCCTCTCTGTCTCCACATTCGTGGCTACACTCACTGATCACCCCAACCATCTCAGTAAATGGCTGTCCTGGAGTAAATTTATAACTGCCACTTCAGCTGACAATCAAATACTATCACTGGATTCTCACTGTCTATCACTTTGGAACCTTTTCGTTCAGGGCAGGGATGAGGGGGGCGGTAAAGGGTCTGAGGGCGGTGTGGCTAGTATAACTGAATCCGATCGATGGGAGGTTGTGAGGAGCAACATTTTTTTTTTCTCCTCCTTTACACCTGCTTCAGCACAATATTCTTCTCACTGTCTTCGCTGTCGTCATTGATGTCGCACCTTATTTCTCCATCCTCCACCCTCCTCGTCTCCCACTGCC
Source organism: Paraplagusia blochii (assembly GCA_016785265.1). NCBI lineage: Eukaryota > Metazoa > Chordata > Actinopteri > Pleuronectiformes > Cynoglossidae > Paraplagusia > Paraplagusia blochii. The sequence goes on along the minus strand of JAFBJS010001697.1, from coordinate 407,768 downwards.
CTCCTGTCCTTTTACATCCACATTTCTATCCGTTCCGCTTCTTCCATTTTCGTCCACACCCTTCACCGCCCCTCCCTCCGTAGGCAGCACCCTGTAAGGGACTCTGTCTCCAGCCCTCTCTTGACGTGTGACTCATAATGGTCAGATGGGGGAACACCACTCTCCACTTGTCTCTCCCCATCTTCTCCCTGATCAGTTCTCCCGCTCGCCCTCTCCACTGTCAGAATGTCGAGCTTTTGCGAAAATGGAGAAAATCAATTAAATGTGAGCTCTGTGAAGGCTGTCTGTAGTGATACTGTGAGCAGATTCTTCAAGCGTCGAAGGGTGGATATACATTTATGTGGTTCTGTGTGTGTGTGTGTGGTTGGTGTGTACATAGATGCAGAGGGAAAGGAGCAGGGGAAAAAAAGGCTGGGAGATCTTGACAGACTCAAGCTGGGGACGTTTGTCGCCGCCCGTCACTTTTTCCGTCAGCCAGTGGACATGACAGCCAAGGCGGGTGAGAAGCGAGAGGCACACTCTCAGGACCTGAGTAGAAATGAGCAGAGAGTGACAGATGGCTCCTTCATGCTCAGGCCATCATGATGGGACTGGGAGAGGAGTGGAGGAAGAAGGGCAGTGGACAAAGAAGGACTGCGGTGAAAGAGGGAAGGGGAAAAAATGTCTTGTGACAGTATCAAAACCCACCAGACATGGCAGACACCCATTCCCAGTCTGTCTGTCAGCTTTCCTTAACAGGGCCCGTGGCTTAGTCATGGCAGCACCAGCCTTCACTTAACACAGATAAAGAAGACGGATACACGATAAAGTGTGGTGGCTGAGCTTGGTGTGACTGCTGGTGAACCCAGGTTCAAAATCTACGGGGGATCAATTTCTTCACCCAAGAACTGCCCTCTTGTCCACTTAACAATGTATGTCTTCCATATGAATAACCATATGTCATTGCTTGATTTTACAAAATCACGTCTTGACTTTTGATAACACTAATAATCAGAAGAAGAACAACAAAAACACTGCAAAATGAGTAGCGTCTTTTGATTCTACCACATCTGTTGTTAGACAATGATACTGACCAAAATGCTATTGCTAAAACACCTAAACTTAATGATTCGGGAAGTGATGTAAAGATGTCGTTATATTTTTTTCTGTTTAGAATAATATAGAGCAGAGGTGCCCAATAGGTAGATGGTGGTCTACCAGTAGATCTCCAAAGGAGTGTTGGTAGATCATGAGAAATGATGTAAAAAATAATAGTGATTTAAACTGGAGATGTATTGTATTTCAAGTTGCCATTCAGTGGGCTATAGAGTGAATAATATAGGCTTTGAATCAGACACTTAAACATGTGGTATGTGTTGATGTTGAGAGTAAGATATCCAGTATATATGGGTAAATATATTTAGAGTTTTCATTCCTGGTGGATCACTTCAATCTGATCATTTGAAAAGAAGCTCACAGGACAAAAACGTGTGGACACCCCTGATCTAGAGTGAAGGCAGAACAGTCAAAACACATAGCATTTAAAGCCATGTATTTTTCTCTGGTTGGAACCATAAAAAGAACTGACATGTATTATTTGGATTTTTTTTTTCAACAGAATTAGATTGAAGAGTACCACTCACCTTTTCTCACGTATGATGATGTATGAAGCGTAAAATTAACTTTTTCTTGTAGAAATAGGGCATGATGAAGTAGGCACTGCAGGATACCTTTGGAGAAACTCCTCTCCACCATTCCTTATTATGACAGGAGGAGTAAAAAAAGGAGAGGACATGATCTTAAACCTTGGCATCAGGCCATGCATGTCTGCCTTGGGCTGTTGGTGAAGTTGCAGACTGACACCTGCAGTACGTTCATGTTAGTCTCACCACACCACAGCCAGTGGGAGACCAATATGTGAATAAAGACCCGCAGGTCAGAGAATGTTGTTTTTCTTTTCTTTTTTTACATAGCAAAGTACAGAGGGGTCATCCAAAATATGAACAGATGGTGAAACGGAATCTCCATCACCATATAGAACTGACATTCTTCACTTTAATGGGCGAATTCAGCTTTAATTGCAGAGAGAGTTGGTTCAGAACTTTTGACCAAACAGAAGGCAGCAACTTTAAATAAAATTCAGACCGCAAAAGCCTCTTTTCCATTTTGATTCAGGTCACCAAAGGCAAGGCAGAAACAAAACAGACACACACAACCTTGTAAGACAAATAGGTTTTGTCATCCCCACAGAAGGCACCCTTTTTGTCAAAGACCTAGAGGCTGTGGCTACGATGAATTGTGACAAAGCCTAATTCCTTTGGAATTGCGGTACAGTCGATAAAGGAGCAAACTGTCTGGCAATGACCTCCAGGATAGTGTTATTGACCTATTTTGCATACGCACTGGGTGTGAGAATAGGCAGCCGCTTTATTTGTGCTGTTATTTATTGGCCTGCTACATGACTGTAATGTCTGTCCAGGGACTGGGCTAGAGTGCAGTTATAGATTATCATGATTGCTAGTTATTAGTGTGTGGCTGTGTGCGTGTGTGTGAGTTAAATGAAGGAGTTTGTTAAAGCCTTTTGTTTGAATAAAGACAACGGGCCAGTCTTGAGTAAATTGTTATTGAAATAGTTTAACGCTAATTCAACTTAACATCAAGGACAAAACATACACTGCTGGAGTTGATGGGAAATGTTAGGACTCCGCCCATGTTGTCCTGAATAACAAATACAGCAACAAATGTGGACACAGATTAACCCTGTAGACCTCAGCACTGGAAAACCGGTCACAGAAAGGTGTGTGATTTATTTATTTTTTTTCTCTCTCACCGTGTGTCCCTAAGAGAAAGACAAAGCGAGGGATGGAGAACCATTTCTTCAGCTATATGTCATCGTGTCAGACACTTAAGCCATGCACTTGTTGTCGATGGCACCGGGATAAGCCCTTTCCTCTCACATCACAAAGAAAGCTTAAAGACAAGGGCCAACCTTTTCCATCTCATCCCTTTTTCATCAGCTCCCTCCTGCTCCGTATCGGCGTCGGTGTCGCATTTAAGAACACTTCTTGGCAGCGACTCAGCTGCCTTTTTTCCGCCTCCTTGACGCGTGGAAAGTTGCTTCTCTTGCAAGCCACGTAATTTACGTTGACAGTGGTATTGACTGTATTTAACAGACTGATGAATGGCAAAAATAAATAAGACTTCCAGGAGAGCCCAGTGGCTATCTGCATCAATATGTTACAATTAGAGCCTGAGAGAATGAAAAGGCTAAAGTCATTCACAGGCCATTAACCAAAACCTTCACAGGGAAAATAGCCAGATATACAGTAACAAATCAGCACGGGAAAATGTGTTGTTTGTGATCAAACCTTGGCGGAATTTACTTCAGTCACACCCCGATGTTCTGCCTTTCAACATAAATGAACGTTAAAGGACACTTTGGCCACTTTTTTTAACACATCTCTGGTCCCTTCTCCCATCTAAGTATTTTCAGGTACAATGTATCTCTGAGGGATTAATTGTTCATTTAGCAACTCTTTTCCATATTTCACGGTTCAGAGAATGTCCAAATTAGCTGTGCCATCAGAGTTCACTTGGACCGCTGGGGCCGAACAGCCAAACTGCAGGACGGCCCACTCAGCCAATCAGGGAGCTGTTACTCATCAGCTGGGCGGGAAAAGAGCTTAAGATACTGTCCACTTCTTGGGTCATTGTTTATGAATTCCCTCTGACTGAATTGTTGTGGGAGGCTGAGCCTTTTTTATTGAGATTGGGTGGCGGGCGCTTTAGTTATTATGGAGGCAATTTATTTCTTTGTAAATGAGAGTTTGGCTGTAAGCGTCACAGGGCACCAAATGGACCCAGTCAATGCTGTGTGGACTGAGGGAAGGGCAGCAGGGTGTTAGGTTTGCAAGTGAGTGGCACTTATTATTCTGACATGGATGACACAGTGGCGTATGTGCTGGAATCGGCCTAATGGGGTGGGAAAGTGCAGTGGATGGCTCTCTGATGCTCGGCCCTGCTGATATCGCTCCTGCCTGTCTCCTCCTTCAACCCCCCTCTCCTCTTGCGATGCGCCATCCATCCACACTGACGTATTCTGATGATTCGTGTCATTAAAGCTAAAGTCCACTGAGGAGGTAATTAGCCAAAGTGTGACATTAATCAGCAGTCAGATCTCTGTCTGCCTGCCGGGGTGTCCAGCACCGTTTGGCCCCCGGTTCCTCAAATTGTTGTTATTAACCTGGTCATTTGTCTCTGACACGCTCTGGATGTCTTGTTATTCACAGTCGCTTTATTTTCGTGTTACTTTGACCGATTTTGGAAACGTCAAGGTAGAGACGGACACGAGCAAAGCAAAGAGAACTGTTTTAGAGAATCTACCGTCGACTGAGGTGCTGGTGCTGAATCCATCTGCTGTCTCTCACCGGACGCCTTCAGAAGAAGATTACTTGAAGCCATAAATACTGACTGGCTCGTGCTCAGGCAAAAATACTTTCTTATTTGACAGAAACCTGTGCATTTGGAGCAACTAAATGAAGTCGGTAAAGTGTTGACCAGCGGGTCATATCTTCATCCTGCTGCCCATCACTGTCCTCCCAGACAAACAAATCACTGAGGCTTTACCAAAAAAAGGTCTCCATCAGTACGCACACATTGACATCTCCATCTGCTGTCAGACAAACCATTAAAAGTGCAGGGCAAAATTTCAGCCCTGTCAGTGCATATAAGGTCTCTCATTTCTCTCCATCAGCACAGTCTACCAGTTCCGCAGCTCAGAGATAGACTGTCTAAAAATGGACTCCCGTACTGAACATTTTGATTTCATTACCTCCCGCCACTGAATATTCATATACTTTTTTTAACTGCTGTGTCAAGTCACACCTGGAACCGGCAGGGTGTCATACATTATTCATTAGCAAAAGGCAATGGGGTGTGGTCTAATAGAGTTTACTGGGGTGTCGACGAGCTCTGTCTCTACTTTCTGATTCATTAATGATGCATTTTCTCCCACCGGTGGTTTGGAGCTAACCTCCTGCCCTTGCGACAAGACTCTAGGGTCCTGGAGGAAACACTAAGCTCCCTCATTTAGTTGTTCTTGCCCTGACCCAACCAGAAGATGCCTGCATGGAGCGTACAGCAGGGAGCAAATATTTACATCCCTGGATTTAACTTTTCTGACCTCAGCCATAAATATCCACCACTTAGCAAGAACAGTCATTTTTGAAGGATAACGTTTGTCATCCACAGGGTGGCTTGGAACTGAAAAAGTTCAGAACCGCAATAAAAGGAACATTAAAGTAGGATCAACATAAATGCTATTTGATTTATTTCAATTGCTGTTATAGATTATTTTTTAAAAAACCGAGGTGACGTTTAGATATGACTAATCAAAGCTTGTGAGAACTTAAAGGCAGTGAAGAACAAACAGAATCAAGTCTAAAAACATGAGCTTGGAATTTTATTTTTAATCTTTTAAAACAAAGTGTGAAACATGAGTCACTGTCTGAGAGATTGGAAAGGACAGTTGAAACAGCTACTGGACGTTCATACACAGGCGAGCAACTAAATTAATTTAGGTCAGATTTTAACTGGACATTAACTTTCTTTAATGTCAAGCAGAAAATGATTCCACACTTGTATATATTATTATTAACTTAGCTGTAATTCCATTTTATCCGGAGACACTGAGGCATGTGAGCCTCAGCTTAGTGAAGGTTTCACTGAGCTGAAGAATAAGCCTCTAAATATTCTAACAATGAATGAAATTTCAGCCAAAAAACTTTAGTTTTGCCATATGGTTTTGGACAGTGGACTGATTGTTGGGTCTTAACACTCCATGGACACCTGTCACCAGAGGGTCTGGGTTGTTATATTTTCAGTGGCAGCTTTGTTCAAGAGTATGTTAGGGGTTATAACCTACAATGACAAAGGTTGGACCAAGGATTGAACCCATGGGCATTAAAAGCTTTGTCCTGAGCGCTACAGTGAAAAAAGTATGTCATTTATAGTATTAACCCTATAGGTTTGTTCTTTAATATTTATATATGTCACACTAGTATAGCTGTTATATCTGCATTTACATTTCTTTGCAGTTTTTACATGCTGCATTCCATTTTTTATTAAAGATTAAGTGTTGTTAACAAAATAAAATACTGCTTTCCATTTAAATTATATATTAAACATATGTTTTCATTACAAAATCACTTAATTATTTTAAAAGTTTTTTATAAGTATTAACTTCTGGTTATTTGCTTTGTACATTCCTTGCTTTTTTTAACCATAAAAATGATAATAAAAAAAACAGTATGATGTATGAAGCGTTAAATTAGTAAAACACATTGCTTTTTTGCTTTTCTTATTTTTTTCCTTGACTTAAGTTTCTGTTGGCATGATTTAATATCTGCTTTGTCATCAAAATGGAAATCCTTATAGTTCTTTTTTTGGGTAAAAGACTAAATGGCTACAATTAAAATGGCCCACATCCCTGTGATAGTTTATCTTGATTTTAACTTTTGGTTAATATTTCTGTTTTTGTTGAGCAGCTCTACATCGTCCTCCCATCACGGTCACGGCTCATGAACTGGATCATTAAAAGTGAGCGTCCTCCAGGCCATTGTTTAATTGCAGGCCATTGAGCTAGCTCATGAATGACTGTGTACAAAGTTGTGAATCAGCTAGAGTGATTGGGCAAGTGAAAAGTGACTGGGAGATATTTTTCAGTTTGCCTTTGCCTGACCTGTCCAGATTGTCCTCTAGTTTTCCATATGGCCTCAGATCTGCCATTCCATCAAAGATAGAAGTGGAGAGGCATATGTTGGCACCCGGGGAGCGTCCATGTTAACTTTGCTCCTGTCCTCTTCATCCTCTGAGATGGAGTTTTATTTGAACTGCGGCCGGCTGCTCAATCAAACCGTGACCTTTTTCTTTCCCAGACATCTAATGCCAGGACCACCAAAAACACTCGTTTCTCCTCTCTATTAGCCACAGTGTTTGTACTGCATTTCATATCCCGTATCCACAGCGCCTTTGCAGGTGGTGAAGAGTAAAAAATGACTTTCTATTATGGCTGTATCATATACTGTCTTTGCACTTTTGACAGCGGGCTTTTTTTCCACACACAAAGGCTAGAGACAGAATAAGAGAAATGAATAGATGAATGGATAGAGTGGGACGGCGCCGTATTGATCATATTTTATAAGCGCAAGTCTAACTGGTGGTGCAGACGCTGCCAATTGTGCTTTTTGTGCCGAGATCCTCCATCACAGAGGCAACAATCAATCTATCAATAAAAAAACTTAAATAAACAAAAGGCAGAAAATACATCACTCTCACGTCCCCTCCATCCCAGCTCTTCTGGTTGCTGCAAACAAAAACACTGACAACAAAATAAATTTGAGTAGGTGAACGGGCCCCACTGCAAAGGTTGGGGCGGCGATGGGGGAGGGGATGGCAGCGGTGGCGTTAAACACAATTTGGTCTTATCTTCACTCGTAGGCTCCCCTCCCTGAAATGATTGTTTCACTCAAATAAACAGATTGAATATATCATGCATTCACAGTGTAGATAGAAATAAATCTTTCAAATCTGCTTTTTCTTTTTTCAGCAAAGCAATTTCTTAGCCAACATCCCTCCAACTGAGGAGGCTGTCGCTCATAAATTCACTCCGGCAAGTGTATAAATCTAGCTCACAGATAACATCAGGCGTGGACTGACGCAAGCGTAAGATCAGCAGGGACACGTTGGAGAGTGTGCGCTGGTTTACGTCTTCCGGGTGTGTGCAGAGGTCCTGAGGACTGGGTCCATTTACAGTGCAGTGATAAACCCAGTGGCGGTCCGTGCATTTCAACCGTAGGTCTTCAATGATGTCATAGTTTTGTGACGTCAGTATGACACCAGGACTTGAGAATCAACACATATACATTATATTTCCCTTAATATAAGCAACACTTAATTACAAGAGCATTTAAAATAAATTATTGCTAGTATTTTTGACATTTAGCTGTGCCAGTGGCCAAGTGGTTGACAATTTGTTTTGTTCCTCACTTGGTTCTGAGGTTTGACGGCCAGCGTAGTGACATTTAAAAAAATCCTATGAACGCGCATTAGCCCACGGGTAGTCAAAGTGTGAAACGGCAGGAGGTTTCACAAAGGGGATTGAGCAGTCCCTATATGTCAATTGTTATATTATTGAAAAAAAAAAAAAAAATTTATGAATAAATGGGTTTTGCTGAGCATATTTAGGCCAGCAGAGAAGGCTTTGCTGGCACTGACTGCCCACCACTGGATAAGCCAACAGTCAAGTTTATTTACGTTTTTTGTTTTGTAAAGTTTTTATTATTATTATTATTATTATTGGCATTGCATGTTGAGTTATTTTATTTTGATAATTTTTTAACAGGTCATTATCTACCCATCATAATGTAAATGACCTATCCTTGGTCATTTGTGAGCAGTGCTCTCTACGTGCTTTATTAATTGATTAATTGGGAAAACTAGTCATTCATCTGTATTTATTTCTTTTGTCCACTGTTGACTCGCTCCAATTCTTAACGAATCTCCGTCATCCTTTTACTTCTGTTCTTTTTATTTCTTCCCCCCCAGTTCCTTCCTCCGACCAGACCTTGCCTTGCTGTCTCTTCCGTCTTCCCCTCTTCCTTACTTATATTATTACTTATCTCTCTCTTTCACCGCAGCCCTGCGGTGAATTACTGTGTAGAATTTAATCATCATTAGGACAAGGCCCCAAATGAATAAAAGCGTTCAGTTTAACTGCTCTCAGTGTTTCATGAATGTTTGGAAGAGAAGAAGGGAAATAAAATTAAAATGTGAGCGTTCAAAAGCCTGTTGGTGTGATTAGAAGCACATCCACCACCGTGACTACACGCCACTAGTTTGTTGTTTCTTGCAGGACATGATAAATCTTTTGGTTGATGGAGCGAGATGTTGCCGAGACTGAACAAGACTGCAGCTGAAAAAAAAGAGTGAGAGAGAAGAAGAATTTCAGGATCGTTGAGGTGGAAAATTGGACCATCCGGGGTGCGGAGGGGGTCTAATTTGTGCTATGATCGGGGCATTTGAGTGGGTTAAGCACTGCAGTGACTTGTAGACATGTTTATTCAACACATCCTCAGTCACAAAAGAGACAAATAGGTTATTTAGTTAATGGAATGGAGTTGTAAACGCCGTCTGAGAACTTGTCTCCAATCACATCATTGTTTTGTGGCCTTAGTCTTCTTAGCACCAGCCCTGATACTGTGTGTTATTACACACACACACATTAACAGCAGCGCTCTGTCAAACTACAGTAATAACAGATATAACTGAAGGGTCGGTCTACGCTACAGGAAACGGTGAGCGTGGTGAGGCCAACGTCCTGTCACTGAGCATCAAACATATTATCGGCCGAATAAGTGCAGTTGGACAGGTGGAGCTTAGCCTCAGGGCATCGTGTGGGTGTTGCAGGGAGAGCGGGAGTAAGGAGAGCGGTGTGTGTGTGTGTGTGTGTGTGTGTGTGTGAAAGGGAGGGAGAGGGAGAAAGGGGGGAGAGTAAGAAAGAGCTTGCACCAACAACACAGACAAATTGATTTTCAGCATTAGCTATAGGACTGGTATTGCAGCATTAAAGCCTTTTGACATGTCGGTCCAAATGAAAGCCAGACTGCACATGGACTGCTGGTTTTATTACAGGGTGGTATTTGTGTGGGTGCCTGCAAGCAAGTGTATGAATGTGTGTGTGTGTGTGTATGTGTGTGTGTGTGTGTGTGTGTTACTACCACCAGCCTTTAAGTAAGTTTTTCAGATAACAGAAAAATATATAGCTGCCATACCTTGAGGGCCCTAAAGAGGTTGCTATAAATGCAGCCCTATACCACTATTTGAGTAATAATTTAATTATTAATATATATTTATTGAACCTAGTTAAAACATATATTTAAGCCAACTGGAAATCACAATACTTTTTGACATTAATGTTGTATTTTAACTATACTATAGTATTTAGTAGATTCACAGTTATGTTTAACTTTTATAATTTTAACCACGACCCAAAGCAACCCCACGTTTACGAACAGTTTTTAAATATGTGCAGTTTCTGCTCATTCCCCTGGCTGTTTTCATTCACGCAGGTTAATTTAGTGACATATTTTCTCCTGTTTTTGGTCTGTTTTCCCTGTCTCTTTTTTCTACTTCACAATCAAAGGTAGATTCATCCCACCTCACATTGACACGTAGCACATTTTCATTCTTGATGTCTGTATGATCTGGGTAAAAATGCTGCCATGGTAAGGCTGTTTCAGGGAGGTGGGGTTACCACTGGGTTGGTTGTCCATCAGGGAATGGGAATCAGTGAGGGGGCTGGGAACATTTGTTGGAGCTGAGGGCTATTTTGCAAGCAATAGTTACGGACGTTACGGCATTATACAGCTAGAACTGAATGATATTGTTTTCTCTTAGCTCTGATTTAAATTGTTTCTTTGTCAACGGGCTTGAGTACTTTCCAAATGTCCTTCTAAAGTAAAAGCTCTTTTGTAAACGCCAGATGCCGCACATTGTTTCATCAGGACTGAAGTGAAACAATAATGCATTTGAATTTACAAACACAGCCTTTTTTTCTTTTTTTTAAATGCTTTAAGCGTCACAAATGAAATCTCATTGACCTCTGGTGTGCGGAGGTGAGAGCAAAAATTACAGAAATGGGTAGTGGGCACCTCCAATACAGAATTAAATTAAGCGAGAAGACCCTACATTAACACCAATAGAGTCACTGTTGCTCTCAATTCATGCTTGTGCACTCTTTAATGTGGTTCATGCACTCACGCACCCACCTGCTCAAAATGTGTGTTTTATCGCCTCTGCTTGATCTTTCTTTGCCGTGTTTCCTGCCCTGAGAACAAATAATGACCATTGTATGATTTTAGCATAATTATTTGCTTGACCTTGTGGTGGACTGCAAACATGATGTTCCGGAGAAAGTACATCTTGCTGTTCCGTGTGAGGTCCACTAGTACGGTTGCAGCCTGATGAAAACAAGGAAATTATGTAATGCAGAATGATATTTACACTGTGCTTAAATGCCTCACCAAATTGTGTTGTTTTGCCAAGGTGGTGTACATGTTGTATGTTGCAAATTGTTAAGATTTGGGAGGAGCAGTTTGCATTTGACACATGGGTGGGTGTTGGCATGTGACATATTGGAATAAAAGATAAAGTAATGCATTAATTCTTATTGGAATATTGTGCCCTCCAAATAGACTTTTGGCAGTTTATATGCAGTGTTGGGCAAGTTACTTTAAAAAGTAACTTATTACTTTACTAGTTACTGATCTGAAAAAGTAACTATTTACATTACTACTTACTAAATTATTAAAGTAACTAATAACTAGGAACTACTTACTTACTTTAAGTAATAATAATAATAAAAACACATCTAAAAAGTTTTGTGTCGTGTTCAACTATTCTAATAAAATATAGTGGATAAAAACAAAATAGATGTTTAGGCAATTTTCAGGCATCTTTATTGTAACCTCAACTTGCCACTTGCCGTCGTCTTGCTTGTGGGTGTGTGCTACTGTACTGCGTCGAGTATGTGTGAGGCTGTTTATTTCTATATAAGGCAAGGAGACCCGCCCAGGTCTCTTTCTGATTGGCTTAGCCTGAAATGTTAACCTATGGCAACCAATCATTGCTCCTTTTCAACTCATTGGTTCAGTTAGTGTGCACGGCCGTCTTTCACTCATGACTATGACAGTTACCACACGCACACACTGACAGGCAACAGACAGGCTCGGCTACCACACAGTCCTTTCTCTGTAGTCGGGAGAAACCGTCCATTTGGACCACAGACAGTAACGAGTAACAAGCCCCTATACACCACAGTAACAAAGAAAGGTAACGCGTCACGTTATTAGTTACTGAGAAAAGTAGCTTTGTTATGTAACGGGGTAACCATCATGACCTATTACATGAACAAATGAAAAGTATTCAAGTTATTGTTAAATTCATATTTTCATCCTTTAGGAAAGAAAAGATTTCCTTGTCACAAACATTGGCTGATGAACTAAAGCCCGGCGCACACGGGGAGGATTCGGCGCGCGCCGAATGCTCAGCGCCATCCGCGCACGCTTATAGTACACGATGAGAATTCTGCTCGCGTCTCACTAGTAATTAGTTGATTTAATTTCAATGTTTTCTATAACAGCTTATTTCTGTGGAAATTTTAGGAATAATGAAAACAAAATGATGTAAAATGTGACAAAGTGAATATAAATTTTTCAATTCACACAAAATAAAACATGGAGAAGTGAAACACCAAATACTACTAGTATATTTTTCAGAAGACTGTATACCTCATAGTAAACAAACTATTTTTATTCTTCATGAAGAACAATCATATATATATTCATAGTCAACTATGTGTAATTGACTATTTCTTCCATGTAATTTGTCCATAAAAATGTTTATCATGAAATAGATTTAGGACAGGAAATTACAATTGGCGCAAATTACAGTTTGCGCCAATTTCGTGCCAATTTCTTTTATCGCCTCTTCCCTCTTGTCCTTATTTTTAAAATCGCCGAGACGAATGTCGAACAGGCAAGCATGGTCCTGCCAAAGATCTACGAATATATCTTCTAGGATAGTCTCATTCAACATTTGTTGCGTCTTTGTAATAACGCATGTGCACAAATCATTTGTAGTGAGAAAGATGCTCACGAAATCCAGCACGATCGATATTTTGCTCACGGCCTCAAGTGAGCAAATGCTCACGTAAATTTACGCGCACACGGTGAGAATCTGGCGCTGACCAATCGGCGCGCGCCGAATCCTCCCTGTGTGCGCCGGGCTTAAGCTACTTTTCTTCTAATCTAAGTGACAAAAAAGTGTGTATTTGTATTGCTTATATGGCAAATAAAAGGCTCCGTGGCTCTAGAAATAACAACAAGCTAGTGTGTGTTGGTATCAATTACCAGGTGAGTCTTAATCAATTGTCGTGACGGTGTAATGATTTGTTGTCAGATGTTTGAGGAATGAGCAATGGTGGCCTCAGTTGTTTTTCTTTTTTTTCCTGTTTTCTTTTTGTGTGGTTGACATTTCTCTCACTGGCAGATGGCAACACAAGGTAACAGTTTCCTGACCCTTTTCATTTGAATCTCCTCTGTTGTTGGGAAACTCTTTCTTTTTTAAGTAACAGAGGAGAATCAGATTGTTCCTTTAGTCTGTAATTTTCTACTGATGGGCTCTGTCTGCATCCACAAAAGCCCGCTTGACAACTCGACAATTACCGCCACTCAATCGTGATGGAAATGCTACTGCTGCTGCAGCTTGTTGTTGTTTTCCCCAAGACTCCCGTATAGCACCACGTTGGATGCTACACCCTGGTTGAAATTCAGCTTTTTTTTATCTATGTTTGGTTCATAGGGGTTTAATTATCACTTTTATTTATATGCTAATCTGGCATAGACAGTAACAAAATTCTTGTTATAATAAACAGCCAATCTTAGATATATTAATAAATCATCCGTGCCCTGTTGTTTCCCTTGGTAATATTGGACGACAGAAAAAAAAAAGTTAGTTGTCAACATTTTAATTCTAAATACTCCTATTACTTTTTAAAATATTGTACCAAAGTGCATTAGAACTCAAGTTTGGCTGATCCTACACCGTCGTACTGTTCCATTATTCTGCAGTCTCCAGAGCAGGAGCGTAGTTCTATTTGGAGCCCAGCAAAGCTCTCAGCTAATGCCTCCAGGGATGCGGCATCATATCTGGCCAGGAGCGATGCAGAGACGTCTAGTGGTGCAGGCTTTGTGGCTTGCCTTTTACCAGCACATCTGGCTCCAGAAGATTAGTGTGCTGCTGGACCCCTGGAAAATACACATCACGTGTACTTAAAAGAAGACAAAAACAACAGGCTTCCAAAATGCTTCCCGGTGCAGTTTGCCAAGAAGTAAATAAAGCACTCCCATAAACAGATTCAAAATGTCAGAAAATAAATGCAAATATAAATGTAAATGTGCGGAAATTAGATTTTTTTGTAGCACCGGGAGTTAATCAAGTGGAAGTTGCTTTTAAAGGATGCCATCAGTTGCCCGGTGTTACTCTATCGTCTCGCTTGCCCTCTAATGTTTCTCAGCACCGTAGACTATTAATGCCCATTTATGAAAAATGCTCTTCTGACCAGCACATCCATTTCTCCCTTCCTCCTTAATGACAATTGTGTATTTATCTGTCCCTACTTTGCTGCCGTGTGAGTAAATAATACACTGCGGAATGAAGAACACTCCATCCTTGTACATGTTACAGTAGCCTTGTAATGAAGTGAAGTCATTTGTGTGGCAGTAATTACACACGTTTCTGATTAAAGATGGCTGTGGTGGATAGTGTTTGGGTAATTATTCCCTTTTGCTGTATGTGATAAGCTTATAATGTCCAGTCGGGTTATGTGGTGTGGAAGCCAATGTCATGCTATGACTGGTTGGAGAGAATATCCAGTGGCTTCTTCTAAATCACTCACTCCCTCAGCCTCTGTCGCCCTGCAGCGCGAGTTCCTATCTTCGTGTGAGTGTCCCAGCATGTTGGCACTAGCCAGGCCAAGGTAATTGCCACCAAAATGGTCTGGTCGTGCTTCCTCCTCATTATATGAATGCTAATGACAGCAGGCCTTGCTTCTTTGGGGTGAACACAAACACGTGACTGGCCCTCCAACAATGCTAATTAAAATAAGCCCCCTTTTTTGCCCTCTTTTTCCTCTAATTCTTTGCTCCGCGGTTGACCTAATCCCTCTTCTTATCCCTACTTGCTGTTTGTAATTAACACTTGGCTCCCTCATTTCTCTATTTAGCCACTCTGTCAACTTTGCCTTTTCTCACCCCAGCCAACAGCCTGTTTTTCTTCCAGCAGTGAGTATTTTCATTTTCCCTCCAGAGAAGCATCCTCTCATCTCGCCAGAGGTTTTATTTTCTTCTGCGCAACCCACACCCGGAGCACCTCCTTTCATCCATCACATACTAACATACACAAACATCCATTTGGTGCAATAACATGACCCCAAAGACACAGAAACGACATAGGGGAGTGGGAAGCTAGTGATGTTAGTGATCAGTCAGTTTCAATTTGAATTTTTCTGGCACTAAGGACTCTGAGGGACGGACACGGTTGGCATGTTACCTGTCATTCCTTCTTCAGTTTGCACCTCAAAGCCATAAATGCTCCTGGTAGCTTCTTCCCTTGATGTAGAGGTCATTGTGTTGTGTCGAGCAAATGTTTGTCATCTTCATGTTCCATGCAGAGGTTGAGCTCAGGGTTATCATGTTGACAATGAAGAATCTCAAGCAGCCAGGTGTGAAATGAGAGAAACAAGCTAAGCGCTGTTCCCCAACCACTCAAGTTATTGCATTCCCAATTCCAGGCATAACATTTTGAAAAAAAAAAACTGCTACAAATAAGCAACAGCGCTGTCTGTACCCTCCCCAGATCATAACTATTGATACAGTACCTTGACATTTCACAGTGGAGAACCTCTGTGCAATAGAACCATTATTACATGCCACCAAAGATATCTTCACTAAATGGACTGGACCTTATCAGTAATATCAATCATCAATCAATCAAATGTCGTTTATACAAGAAAAAAACAAACCTGAAAACTGGTAGAACCCTTAGGGCAGTGGTGTCAAACCCATTTCCACCAGGGGCCACATTAGCAATACAGTTTGCCTTGAAGGGCCAGTTGTATGTAAGATTGTACAGGTTCCGGGTGCCAAACCACCGGTTTGTAGATCAGTTACTGTCTGTAGGTCATTTGGTACACTTAATTGTTACTAATTTACTGCATTCACAGAAAGCATAAAATAGAAAATGTAAAAAAAAAAAAAGTTCCTGGTTAAATGTCTTGCGGGCCACATTAAATGACACAGCGGGCAACTTTTGTCCCCTGGGCCTTGAGTTTGACACATGTGCCTTAGGGAGAACCACAGGAGAGGCATCCACTCCATGGACGGACAGACAGTGCAATGGATGTTACCAGAGCATAAAGATACAATCAAATAAAACAAGTACAAAGGTACAACACAGTTGAAGTTCATCCAGTAGCCGTTATAATGTCAGTAGTAATATGAGGTTTTGATCTTGGTCATGATATTCCATTTTATTGTATTATTATTATTATTATTATTATAAAGCCCATAATATGATTTGGTTATTTTTGATGCCTTCTTTTAGTGCAACTGCTTTGTTATTGTCATGCTCAGAGCTTTCTCTGCACAGTAAAAGTTTCTACAAAATCCAGCAGAACAGTTTCAAATTAAATTTATCACAGTAACCAAAAAAAAAAAAAAATTTGAACATTGACAACTCTCCAAAATAGGTGCAATGACAAAATAAAGATCAAGACAGACACAGAAGTGTGCCAAGAGTCCTTGGGGTGCAGTGGAGTGCACTCTGAGACACAGAGTGGCAGCGGGAAAACTACAAGGCGGCAAGCAACTGGGCAGTGAATGGTGGCCCCAGTTTATCAGCCACAGCAGACTTGGCCAAGCCTCCTCCTGCTCTGGGGGGAGCCCAGCACTGCAATACAATGAATGTAAACAAGTAAGGAAGGGACTTCCATGCTGCTTAGCGGTGCCATGAAAGGTGCCAGGAAGCAGGGCTCTACAAGCCATGGCAAAACTGGCATCGGTCATGGCACTTGCCCAGGAGAGAGTTGCCAGTAACCGTTTGTTTGACAAGGCCCCGAGATGCAGCTCATGCAACGGACAGAGGGTCTTTGTAGTCAGGGCCAGAGATGCTGGAGGACAGGCAGGCACATGTACACACACTCATATGGAGTAGAAGGAACCCATGTTAGTTACACACTTGATGGACTTACAAGCAAGCAACAAAGATAACAGTCATAGATTGAACTGGATTTGCTCTCTTTATGAGGAAGAAAATGCTTTTAAAAATTAAAAAAATAAATATTAGATTATGAACATTTTCAGATATGTAAGAGCATTTTTGGATATTTTAGGAACATGAGACTAGAATGTACCAAACTGAAGTAGTTGCTGTTGTTTAAGAGACCTATCTATGCAATATATATATATATATATATATATATATATATATATATTTTTTTTTACAGTGAGTCACTTTATTAGTCAAAATCAAAACATTTTTTCTATTGATTTGAGGCAGTTGGTGGCCTAGTGGTTAAGGAAGCGGACCTGTGTCCACAAGGCTCGGTTCCCCCACCACCAAGTTACCTGAGCATGGCACCGTCCCTACTTACAAGCCCAGTGTCTCTTATACACATCTAGATGTGTATAAGAGACAGATTCATCGGAATCTAGATTCAAAGAAAAATATTCCTTTATTGTCACTAGAGCACCCAAATACCTTCATATTTTAATGAAGATATTTGGAGTTGGTTGGTGGCAGTTGGTGGCCTAATAGTTAAGGAAGCGGACCTGGGTCTGCAAGGCCCCCGGTTTGACACCGCCCACCACCAAGTTACCTGAGCATGGCACCGTCCCTACTTACAAGCCCAGACACTCAAAGCTGCCCACTGTTCACTTTGGCGATGGGTTAAACACAGAGGTCACATTTGGTTGTGTGCAGTAGTGTGAATCATAGTGTAAAAATGACAAGGAGTTTGTTTTCCTTTTTTGTTATGGCTAAAAACTGACCTCTATAAATCAGAATAGTTATCATTTAAAAGGGACATATGTAAATTTTGCAGAATCATGGACTGAATGTATAAAATAAAAGAAAACATTGTGTTAATTTGCAAAAAGAAACTGCATTTGCATTGTAAAGCAGGGAGTTTATTTGTAAAAAAAAAACAGGATGGATGAGTGCAGTTTCCAGTCAGTCACTTTAGCTGAGCTGTAACTGTACCACAAATAAGCTGTGTATGTACAGTTACTGCTCCTCTTGCCTTGGTGTAATTTGGTATGCAGAGATACACACAACACACACCAATCTCTGGAGGCTGTAGTAATTTTTCTGTCATGATTTAAACAGTTCTTGCAAGGCCCGCATTTAGTCTCCACCCCCTCCCCCCCTCTTCTCAGTGGAAATAAAATATGACATTTTTGAGCCTGCATCCCTTAACTTGCACTCCCCGCTATGGTGTGTGGCTTGAAAGTGTCACATCTGAGGCGGCGACAGAGTGAAATTACACTGTCTGTGTAGCTCAGTAACGAGGCAAGGGACGCAGTCGCGCTGAAGAACAAGCGCACCCTCGAGCTGTGAGGCTCAACCTTTGTCTTTGAAAAAGTGATGAGGAGTGATGGGAGAAATCCTGTGGTTAAAATGAAAGGAGCAGTTTGTTTTAATGCCATTGCACCTGCAGTCTGTTTCATCTGATCTTGGACAATTATAGATCCAATACAAAGTGCATGTGGTCTTTTAATTTACTAGAAGTGCAATTCCCCCTCAGTGCTAACACTTTGATTTAATCAAGGAATGCGGATGGGATTTTGACATTGCAACATAAACAAAACTCTCATTTGAAAGGCAAATAGACCTCCAACTGACAGGTACACACCGGGCAAGTTTATGGGGATTGTAGCAAGTGCGTTGAACAATCGGCAACTCCCTTAACTATGTAAATGACACAGTGATACTGTGGTTCGCTGAAAGGTCAAAGTATATCATAAAGCCTCTGGCTTTACATCACTGACAGCTGAGGCTGATACGGCAGGACAGTTTAGTCACCAGGCTGAATGTACGATGCAGACTGTCACACTCTGCAGCGCCACTGGTGATAATGAAAATGATGCTTTTTACACGTTACATTCCCAATCAAACTAACGTCTGACATTTCTCTTGTAGGGTTTATGTGAAAATACAAACAGAAATCTACAGTTTTAAGCGTGGTTGTGGTTTACTCAAACTGACCAATTACTTCAGTTGTACTGTGCAGCCTTGTAGTATTGTCATAGTATAGCATAGCCAGTATTGTCATTCATTCATCTTCAACCTCTTACACGTAAGTGGGTCACAGAGGCAGCAGTCTCCACAACGGCCACCCAAATCCCACTGTACCATATTGTGCCTTCCTACGAGTGGCTGCTGTAAGTTCTGTGGGTCGGGACAGTGCTGTGATCAGAATGGCAACCCGGCATCTGGTGGATTTGAACCTGAAGCCTTGTCCCAAAACGCTTCCTTAAACACAAGGCCACCATGTGGCTATTGTCTATTGTCTGCTTGTTTTTTGTTTGTTTGTTTTCGTCCAAGACAGACTATCAGACAAGTATATTTGCTTTATGAATCCCTGCCAGCACAGTATTCAGAACCTTTAAGCTTGAAGAAGCTCTGGCATCTTCGGGTGCAGTGTGAGCTCAGGTCTATATTTAGAACGTTCAAAGATATTTCCGTCCTACGATAGGCTATGTGCACTTTACAGATACAATTGCCAAAATATCTAGCATTTAAAAAGCATGCACAGGCAAGTTCATAAAAAAATCATTAAAATGATACAACAAAGTTTTGCAAAGTCAAACATAAACATTGCAGTACTTTGGTAATTTAATATAAGTTTTGCTGCATAGGTAGCTCTTCTAATCATGTGCTGCATTCTGAAACTAGTGGAAGAATGTTACTGCACGCTGCTTATGACGAGGAGGATCTGCAGCCAAAATCTAACTGCGGCTAACACAACCCGTGACACAGCCTAAAGGGGAGCCAAATGTCAACACGACAGGGAAGGTGTGGGCAGGGGAGTCATGGCCAAAGGATCCCTTATCTTTAGCCTCCCTAAAAAAGAAACAAAACCCATTGGCGTGTTTCGCTCGCCATGGAAACATACCTTGTGAGAGCACCTGCCCCCCCGAGAGCTGCCTCAGCCATGACCAGCAGCATTCCACAACAAGCCTGAAGCTGCAAGAGAGGGAACAAGACTGGGTTGGTGGGTATGGAGAGAGACTGAATCATAAGAGAGATTATGCACCCTGAGATTAGGCTAGAGTTACAGTCAGCTGAATGGAGGTCACGGGGTTTGTCATTGCGTGGCATGAGAAAGTGAGTTACACTCCAAACTGAATATACATGTGAGGGAGAGAAGGGTGATACTGGAGTCCAAAGTTTATGCAGAGGAATCCGTCATCTGCTGTGAAAGACATGTTAATGTTCAACACTCCAGTTTTTCCTATGTTAAAACTATTACCAGCGCTTATTCGCTAACTTTGGTGGGATGGTTACACTGTCACTGTTGCTTAAATATAACAGGATGGATGAGGATTACTTGCGCTGAACATAACGCAAAGTTATTATTCTCCTACCTTCGATTCGTCTTTTATTCTGGGTTGTCACAGTGTATTAACGTTTTCATTTCACCTTCTTCTTGATTGTTCTACTCTGTCTCCAACTATCTGCATGTCCTCCCTCACTGCATCCATAAATCTGCTCTTTGGCCTTTGTCTCTTTTACTAATGTATCATGTGTCCTTTTTCTGTACATGTCCAAACATGTCCACACAGTTTGGCTTCTGTAGCTTTTCCTCCAAACATACCTGGATGTGTTGTTCCTCTTATGACCTCATTCCTGATCCTGTCCATCTCTGTAGCTAAGAATCTTAGAATCTCTAACTCTGCTACCATCTCTTCCTCCTGTCTCCTCGTTTGTCTTTTGAATCCATTCATCATGGCTGCTCCCACAAACATCCTTCAAACCATTCCTTTCACTGTAGCTGACACTCTTCTGTCACAGATCACTCCTGACAATTTTCTCCGGCTGTTCCATCCTGCCTCCACTCTATTCTTTAACAGTGGGTCCTCAGTATCTAAACTCCTGCATCTTCACCACCTCTGCTCCTTGTAACCTCACCATCCCACTGTTTTCCCTTACATTTACACGCAGTGTCATTTGCAAACACCATACTCCATATAGACTCCATTCACCAAAGCAAACAAAGTTATACATGTCTTGCACCAATCTATGATACTTCTCTGCCACTTCTGACTTCCCCACATAGAACCAAAGATCCCTCCTTAGGTACTCTGTCATAGGCCTTTTCTAAATCTACAAATAAAAAGTGCTGATCCTTCTGACCTTCACCGTTCTTCTCCATTAACATCCACAATGCAACTATTGCATCTGTGGTTTTTTACATCTCCCCACTTACTGTCTCAACCTGGCTTCCACTACTCTTAGCCAAATCTTCATCATATGGCTCCTCAACTCTACTCTACTCTTCTTTACACCTCACCTTTCTTATAGGTTGGTGCACTTTTTCTCCACCCATCAGGTAGTTTGTACATCTCTTGAACAACCTAGTGGAAAATCTAACCCCACTTCACCTAGCACTTCCATACTTCCACTTGTATGTCATCAGGACCAACTGACGTTCCACTCTTCATCCTCTTCGGGGCTTTCACCCCCCTTCTTTTTACTTCCCCTTTCATTTTCCTCATTCAGCAACTCCCCAGAGTACTTTGTCCATCTTCTCAGCACACTTTCCTCTCTTGTGACTAAATTTCCATCTCTGTCCTTATGAACCGCTTCTGCTCCACATCTTTGCCAGGTATCCCTTTCTTCACCTCCCTCGTCCTCCCCTTGTAATCCTGTCAGTTCTCTCACTGTCCTATCTTTTCTTCACTAATATTGTTCTCCAAACACACTCCCAAACCTCATCATTTCACCAAGTTTATTTTTCTTCCTTTCTTTGCCTAGAAGACATACTTACAACTTTCTTACTGGTCTCCCCAAACACTCTCGCTGTGGTCTCTGGATCAACTTGAATTTTTTTTCAACTTCATAGACACAACATTTCTCTGTCCATAATTTTTACCACATGATCTTCTGCTCTGTCTTCACTCTCTTCATTTCTCACACCCATCATCATCTTGCAGACTACCATCCAATGCTGTTTACACTCTCATCTGCCTCCACCGTACAGTCTCATCTCACTTTTCTCCCTCAGATTTCCTCTTTTACAAAGAATATTGTTTGTGTGGACCCTACTCCACACTTGTTCGTCACTCTGTGCACCTTTCTGTTTTGGCAATAGGTCTTTACCTATTCTCCCTCATCACCTCTGTTCCTCTCCCCTACATAAACAGGGCTTAACAACCAAATTCAGCAGACCAACACTTCTAAACTTCTTACTTTTCTCTGACCCAATCCTCCTCATCTTCTTCTTTGTCTTTGACCAACAGTAGTCCAATATCTGACAGTCAACTGGAGGTTAGCAACGCTGCTGGCGGTCGTTCAGATTGACTCAAATCACTGATTTGGCCACATTTTGAGGCCGTGCTTGATGCAACCTTCACCATTCAGCCGGGATTGGGACTGGCACTAAAATATATTGGCTTAGTGGCTGTTTTCCAGAACATAAGTAGAACACTTGCCTCATAATTTAAGAAAGTTTTTTTTTTCCTAACTGTAACTGTTTAGGTAGCTCTTATCACTCAGCTCAAGACTCATAATTTGGCTACATGTAAACGGAGATCCACTATGCTTTTATCTCCACCCACTAACTCCTCTTCAAACATTTTTCCAGGCTCCCTTTTAGAGAGAGGATGAAGTTTCAGTCACATGACTGAGCTGCCAGGGCAGAATTGGAAAGCAGGCTAACCCTGCTTTGAGTCTCTTCCAACTGCCACCTCTTTATCACTTGAACGTTCGGTTGGTGTGTGTGTGTGTGTGTGTGTTTTGTGTGTGGTAGGCTATCAGCTGCTCCTGTGCTCCACATGCAGGCATTTAACACTGGATCTCTCTCCACCCCTTCATCTACTCTCGCACACACACAGGCACACACAGGCTCACGTCATCTGTGTCTGCTTCCTAATGGCATGTCTGACTCTTCCCCTGCAAAGAGAGACCATGAATGGGCTGGAAAAGTAGGCCCCCCTCAGAAGTGTGACGTATTCGGTCCAGCGGAATCTTCAATGGGCAGTGGAATGAGAACATGGAGACTGGAGGATTGAACTACAAGTCCAAGAGGGAACATCTTACACTTCAGAATTATTCTTAGCTTCACTGACGAACAGCATATTCATTTGAGATTCAAACATTTTCACAACCTTCGGTTCCCACAGTTGTTATCAGTGTTTTGGATAGTGCCTTTAGTAGCTTCACAAGTCATCTTAGTCAGTGTTGGTGAATCTTCTTGTTGCTGTTCGGCATCTGCCCTTGCCCTTGGTGGACGTGTGTTTTAAGACAGGCGGGCAGCTGTTGGCACCGGCTGGAAGAGCTGCTGTGGAGGCAGGGGTCCATCCCGTAAATGGAGCCATGCAGTTCTGATGGATCAGCACATCAGTTCCTCTCCTGCAGGGTCAAACAAATGGAGGGTAGCACAGTCTCTATCGGTCACGCTGAAGAGAGCAAGGGGAGACGAAGGATACAAAAAGGAAGATTTTTTTTTTTTTTTTCATGAAAACATGAGTCATTCACAATTCTGCAAAGAAACTTGTTTGCTGAAGGACCAAACATGAAAACAGTGCATTAGACAGTAGCCATGATGTCAGATAAAACATAATACTCTTATAAGCACATTTATTTACAAAATGTTGGTAAACCAACTGGTGCGTTCCTTTTTTTTCTGAAGCAGCTGAACCCTAACCACCTTGTCAATCATCTTTCACGATAACACTGAATCATTTGCATCAGTGAACTTTGCTTCCTGGGGCTCAAAACTGCATGTACAGTGTAAGCCACAAAGCTTTACTTAAGCAATTCAATTATTTCGTGTTGGTAAAATATTTTCCAGAACTCAAAATTTGAAATTTTAAACATTGAAGCTTAAACCCAGCTTGGTTAATCTTGAAGCACTTTCATCCAGGTTCATTCCAAGTGCAGTGAGAAGGAAGAAACAACCTGTTTAATGTTAGGCTTGTGTAGGGTTGCGTTTGTACTTATAATAAAAAAATCTGTTTTTTTTTTGCTTTTTTTCACAGATAAGAGTCCATGGCATCTTAAAATAAAACATCTCATGTTGAAATATGCTACTGTTTAAAATCTTGCTTAAAAAATCTTTATATCTTGATATCTTTGCAAGAGCAATAGTTGTGCTTTCCAACACACCAACAGCACTTAGTGGCGTCAAACAACAGTTCTACGCTGTTAAAAAAGAGGTTGTTATTTTCTCTAAACACCACAGGTGCACCTTCGAACTCCTTTGTTTCAAAATTATTGTTTAAAGTTTAATTTATGTCTGGCGCTTTGCAGGCTGTTGTGCAGCCCGTAGGGCAGAAAAGATGAAACCAGATTTTATTTGTCTACACTGAAAAGAGCCTATAGGGATGGCATCTCATGTATAATTCAACCAACATGTAGTTGACGCAAGCATGGAGCCCATAATTCATATACACTAGACTTGGAGTGCAAAAAATAACTCGGGCCTGGGATGCAAAAAAAAAAAACCTGTGTCTCCTCATCATCGTTATTGTGTGAATTTGCACAATAACGTGTGAGTTTAAATAACGAATAAGTGCACTAAACGCTTGCACAAGCACAGTTAAACATTGAGGGAAATCAAAATATCAAGGGAGAAAACATGCTGCTACTTTATCACACATTACCTTCCTCATTTATTTTTATGGAAGTATGAACTATAAACTCAGCGTGGCTGAGGGTGAACGTCGTTATATCTTGAATTTAAATGGGAGAAAAACTACACATAAACAAAGTCATTGTGCAGACTGGCATTTTTCCATTGACAACTGTATTGGTATTAGTAGTTACTTTTATCATAAATACCATAGAAGCTAATGGAACACTCAAAAAAGTTCAGACAATGTTAAACATATTAATAATATTCAATTTATGCTGTTTCTATTCATTTTTATTGGTGCATTTGGTGTCAGTCGTGTTTACAGATTTGCATTAAGTCAAAAGGAAGAATGTTAAAAAAAAGAAATTAATATAGTCCTAGTGTTTTAACACATTGTATTACTTATAATGTTAAAACTTCAGAAACAAGAAACAAATCAGAAACAATGACAAAGTGTTTAAGAGGTGGATAAGAGAGAGAGGGAATCCTAGTGTTTAACAAGAAAAAAAAAAACCTGCTAAGTCATAATAACAGCAGTGTCAGGTCTAAATTTGCGGTTTCGGAGTTACCAAAACCTGTAAGGTGGTGACAGGGCGAAGAGATGGACCTTTCCATGTTCCATATTTACCATATCCATGTGTATGTAGGAAAGAAGCCAACTCCTTGTCATTGTGACATTGTGATTTACACCATTGCACATAACAAAATGTGACCTTTGCATTTTATCCATAACCAAAGTGAACAGTGGGCAGGTTTGAATGCCCGGGGAGCGCCATGTGGGGATCGTGCCTTGCTCAGTGCACCTCAGTGGCATCCTGGCAGCTCATGGATTCATACCTGAAACACTAGAGCCCAAGTCCAGTTCTTTAACGACTAGGCCCATCCCAGTGGTCCACCACTGGTACACATAGCCCTAGCGCAATAATCCAAAATGCATTTAAATAAACCTGACTTCTCACTGAGAACTTTCACTAACTATGAGCCACATCTATTACTTTTGGGACTCTTGGGAGTTCCTGTTTTTTCATCTCCCTCCTCTGTAGGCATGAAAGTGACAGATCAGTTGTAATCATATTCTGTCTAGAACATTGAGTCGGTCCATCAGGATTCATTATCCCTGCCTCACCTGAAGAACGTGTTGCTCAGTTTCTCTGTCCAGTCGGACCTTAATTGTGCTGTTTGGGAATGAGAAACTAATTCTGGGAAAGCATCTGCACACTAACCCTACCTGCTGTAGCTGAGTCTATTACACGTATAGGTGGACAGCAACTTCTGGGAAGCCAACAGGCCTCTTGGCTGCCTGAACCAGATAGGAGGCGGTTGGCTGAGGCTCCCACCAATTTCTTATCTGAGCAGGGGCTGCACATCAATAACACAAACACCACCCACCAAGGCAGCATCACCTCCTTCCTTCTTTCCTTCCCCCGTCCTCTGTCACTAAACACCCTCCTCCTCCCTCTCTTTTCCCTCCAGCATGCACTCCTCCACTTTTAATCTTTCAAAACAAAACAGCCAAGCTCCCTAAGAGAAACTGAATCAAGCCGAGAAAGTGATGAAGCAATCATTTTTTATGCGTTAGAGGCGGGGGTTGGGCTGCCTGAATTATTTCCACATTTCAATGTGCTTTTTTTAGCTACTGTCCTGGGCTTATGCTAATAACCTGTTGATCTGTGCTGCTGCTTTGTGCTGGCTTCTGTCAACCCCAGCTCTGTCACAGTGTTCTGAGCAGACAGGCATGAAAAAGCAGCTTGGGAACTTGTATATGAAATTTCAACAGTGCAGTAATATGAGTGGGATGTTCTCTTGAAATCAGAATATTTACAATTAGATTGTTTCCAATGGTCCAATTTTTATTTTCTTCTGTTCCTTCCCGTCTGTCCCCTTTTTTTAGCGGCTGGCACAGTGAGTCAACAACTTCCATCTCACCCTGTCCTCTGTATCTTCTACTCTGACTCCAACTACCTCCATGTCCTCCTTCACTGCTTCCATCAGTCTCCTACCTGGTAGCTTCATCTCTAGGATCATTCCTCTACCAATGTATCCACTGTCCCTCCTCTGAACATGTCCAAACCATCTCAATCTGTCTTCTCAAACTTTTTCTCCAAACCTTCCTGTTTGTGTTGTCCCTTAACTCACCTCGTTCCTTATTTTTGATTGATGATTATTAAATCATTTAATTTGCTACATCCAACCCATTAATCTTTTTTTCCAATTTCAGAATATAAAATGTATCCTTTATTTTCAACATAGTCATATTTTTTTTTTGTAAATATTCATTCACAACCGTGCATTTTTTCTTAATATAAAGTAGGATGAAACACCCCTGAAAATGCTGTAATCGAGTGCTGAAAGTAAAATGATCACTTTTTGGAAGATTGAAGCAGAAAAAAAAATCTAACTTTTTTTTTTCTCTTTTTACTATTTTGCTATTATTGTTATTCACTTTCAAAAGACATTTTATTACAGAAAGTTGCAATACACATATGTATTTAGTCAGATTTAGCAGTTTTCTAGTCAAAATTGTCTTTAAAGAATGTAACTCTTACTAATGTTATGCCATGGGTCCTTCCTCAACCCTGTGTGGATCGATAGTCCGACCAAAATGGCACACTAATCAACATTCCATTATTTCTATTTGCATATTTGATCCAGGATTTGTTCAATGGATTATACATATAACCTGTGTGACGTTTAATTGCCTTTTTTTAATAGTCTCTGATTAAACAAGGAAGTGGAGGAAGGCTGGTGGACAAGGAGAGAGAGAGAAAAAAAGACTTACTTCTCCGGAAGAGCGGCCGACAGTGTGGAATTAGAAGAATAAGCAGAGATTGGTCTTTTGATAGTTACAATAGTAGCTACTCAGAATTCATTCATTTGCCTTGTATTTGTTCAAGGGGATTGGAGAGGAGAAAATGCATTTTTTTTTTGTTATTATTATTTATCATATCTTATTATGACACATGCAGGGTGCATGACAGTAAAATGCACATACAGGAAAAATGGTTACAGCGTAGGAGTGTTGGTGATTGAAAGTTTGTATAATATTCAGAGAGTGTGGGTGGATTTTGCATGACATGCGTTGGATGAGTACGTTTCAGTTTTTATTCTCAGCAAATTCATTTTAAAGGTCACCAACATTAGGTATCTGACTTTTTTTTATACTTCAAGAACAAGAGAGACTGAAGGTCCATATGCCGACTTGAATCTGAACATTTTGATTGATAATATGACAATGAAGTATCTCAGTACACAGACAGTTTGTACCAGAGCCAGGCTATGGAGAACTTAAAGAGAGGCATACCACATTTTGGCAGAGCACCGAGGCAGTGGTGCATTTGAGGTTATGTATGGACATCTGATCGCTTCCAGGTTATTCTTAAGACACAGGTGTACAATGTACAGTACACCGGTGTTAATAGCTCAACTCAAAGGCCAACAATCCCCATGCACATGTAGGCAAAATTAATATACTGTGAATGCACCCAGTGGAGCAGAAATATAAGAAGTCCTGAGGTTTATTTTATGACTTGATCACACTTTGCAAATCCATCACACAACGCTCCCTAATAAGGAAAAGAGAGTGAAAAAAAACCTCTGAAGAGGTCACCCTTTACCACAGTCAGTGGCCAGTCACCTGTTCTCATTAATAAGGAAATTAATGTTGCATTTCGTTTCAATTAACCTTCCCTGGGCATGGGAGCAGCAGTGTGAGGGAGGCCCAGGCACCCGCCGAGGTCAAGGTAATTGAATCAGAGGTACAATGATGACAAGGCCAAGGAGTTGTTGCGATGGCAGTTGGGGCAATGGCTAAGCTGATGTCTGTGCAGAGGGTAAGGGTGTTGTGTGTCGGGTTAAGTTGTTGTATCTCAGAGCTTTGACTTTGCGCTGATGAGTGTATCAAACTGCTGCGGGCTGAACAGGAACAATAGCAAATGACATTTTGACATTGTTTCACATGGTGTCTTTGAAATAACAAAAATCCATCCATCCATCCTATATAAATGTCTGCAAGTGAAAACTAATTGTTTGAGATACAAGATGTTACCATCACACGTTGAAGTTCACTTGTCTTGGTCTCAGTTAATTTGGTTTGGCAGTTTGGATGTAAATTTGATTCCTCTGTGATGCAAGTGTTAAGTGTCCGATCACCAGTTTTCCATTACTTGCCCCCTGCCTCATGGAATCACATCTAAGAGTGATCCATCCATCCATACAGTCTTGTCAGCTTATTTATTACCAGGTCACAAGGGTAGACACTCATGCCGTTTTCACACTGGCACTTAATTCGGAATTCGCTGCAACGCGAAACCATTTTCGCTCCCCGTTTGTGTTCTCATTACAAACTAACGCGCATTCGCTCCTCAACTAATGCGCATTAACTAATCCACCTCTAGTCGGGGCTTTCGATACCGAATTAACTTATACGGGTGTAAAGCAATAAAAAGTTGACGCGTGTGTGAACACAACACCCATATTAGTTTAACAAGCTCGCAAAATGCTACGGGAGCGGCTCATCTCCTTGTCAACCGCTATTGCTGCATTATTAGGAACAGGATTACAAAACACTTCTTCAGATGTTCTCTCCTTATCTTCTTCATTCGTTCTTTGTGTCTCCTTCTCATCGCTTTCATATGTCGCCTTGATCTTTCTTTAACCTGTTCCATTTCTTCCCCAAAATTGCACGTTTGTTTGTTGACAGAATTCATGTTGAATAAAACCACATATTAACGAGATCTCGTTATATAACCACTTGATCAAATTGAAACTGGACCATGGTTAGACTAATGCGCATTCGCTCCCTTGTTGTGTGTGAATGCAAAGCAGGTATTGAATGCGCAGTGAATACCAAATTAAACTGAATGTGAATGCAAAGTGAATTGAATGCAGGGAATGCGTTAATACGGGATCAAATCCTGAATTACCTACTTCGGTATTTGATTCCGAATTTAATGAGAAAACGGTGTCAAACTTCCCAGTCCTTAGACTAGTTTTATCATGGATGCTCCATTCCAATCCTCCAGCGTCTTTCCTGCAGGTGTTGAGACCCCTAGAAGGAGCCAACCACCCTAACTGGGAATCAAACTTGCACAGGAGGTGACCCCTTAGGACATAAAAAAATGTTGAACAATTCCTTATTTCTATCAGTTCCCATATCTGGTTTTGATGGGTAAGATTACCCATTTGTCTTTGTCCCATTCTATGATTGGACTTCAATGTCCAAGATATACTGAGGGTGCATTTCCCGTTCCTCTTTCCTCCTTCTCTCCAAATGTTGTCACACAAATGTATGAATTTGTGAAGAATGACACAGAAAAAGAAAAAAAAAACATGCACAGTTCACATAACTCTCTACTGTTCCCTATTGTCTTTTTTAAAACAGGACGTAACAGCAAACTCCACAAACACTGCATCGAGGCAGAAATGAACTGAAGCCTAAATGAAGCCTAAATTATTTTCATTCAAGTTTCACTCCATTTCAAATTCTCAGTACATTCGTAAAATCAAATTAGCAATGTAAAACAGACTGGAAAATTGTTTTGTATGATTGTTGTTGTTCTAATTCGTCAAAATGTGACAAATGCGATTAAAGCCACTTAGATCCATTAGAACCCTGCAGACGTACGGCTTTACTTGTTTGCACAATATATATATATTTGTTGATCACATTCTCCCTGGGCTCCTTCATACCAGGCTTACACTTTATGTGAGCATCGAAACGTTTCCTCTTATATCCAGCTTTGCTTCTTTGTCCTGAGGCGTTACCGACGGCGAAAGTCTGCTCCTCGAATGCACTGATGAGCATTGGCCACAGTAAAACACGCCTAGGTGTGTCCAGCCGTCTGATGAATGACCCTGCAGCTGGCGCTCGAATCGATGAGCAGCGTGTTTGTGTGTTGTGCGTGCATGCGTTTCTGCGTGTTTGGTGCGGCGTGAGACGAGCAGGCGCATCCTGCTGGACTGGAAATCCCATTAAATGCTCACACACAGCCACACGCGCAGAGGCACACTCCCCCTGCAAGAAACACATTGGGAAACACACCACAAAAGTAGTCTTTATGTCTTTACTGACACACAAGAGTACTCCCATAACTGTGTACTTTTGTTGTATCAATAACCAGGCATCAGCCACTCACCATGTGCGTCTTTTCTGGAAAGTGTCTCAAGTGCCAGCTCTCAAGCAGCACAATATGTTTGTTTTCATTTGTTGGATCATAAATGGCCAATATGACTCATGTCCCAGCAGTCGCTCAGCAGGTCTTTGAAGCAACATGTTACTCCGTGTGTGCGTTTGAACACACTGAATGTGCAAGTCTGTCTATGTGTGTGTGTGTCTCAAAAGCATCCGCCTTATGCTGGTGTTAAAATTGTGCAGCATTGACATTGGGAATAATCTCTTTCTATCTGTCTTTGTGTGCTTATCCCAGGCATCACTTGATCCTTCCTTTTTCATCCTTGTCCCTCCTTCTAGCTAACACACCCTCAATCCCCCCCGTTTCACTCCATCCTTCCTTTGTGTAACTCTGTCTTTTGTGAATCCTGATTCATCCGTCATCTGTGCCATCTCTCATCGCTTCGTCCATCAAGGGGCCTCGACCGTGACATTCTATCTTTGACGCATCATGCATGTCCCATGCCTATGATGCCTGAACACTGACAGATCAACCACAATACGTGTCAGCTGACTGCAGATGGTAGCCTGGGATGACCACCAATGATTTACCGGTCAAATTATTTATCAGATACAGCGTTTAATGTTCTTAATTATATTTCCTATTGAAGAGATCAGCTGAGTAACAAGATTTAATTGGAAAAGTTTGAAAGTTTCAAGTTAGTAATTGATTTACTGTATCTTATTTGCGGTATTTACCCTTGCAGTATCCCTGGTGTCATGTGGGAGTCTTTGGGCTAATGAAGTATTTCCACCTTAAATGTCAAGGCTCCAAAAATGAGAGAATATACTTAATGGAACCTAGACTTGCACACTAAGAATGTTTAAACGAGTCTGATCTGACTTATTCAGAGGTTGGAGGATGTTTTTTTTTTTTTCACATTATTTTTAGTCAGCTCATTGATAAAGATACCATTTTATTCCATCACTGCAAGTTTATAGGTGTCTAAAAACCTACTGTATACGGTGCTCTACATTGACTAGCCTGCCTCATACCACAACAAATGTGACTGTATGAAATTGTACGGTACATACTGTATATCACATGCGGACAAGCAATTACATATTAGGTGTACGTGAAATGTCAATGCTTATATATAAGCGGTCACTGGCTCAGGCCTGTTTTAATCTCTTCATGCTACGATGGGTCACAGCAGCACTTAAACCTCGGTCTGAACATGTTAATATTTGACACTCAGATGCATTTGCTCGAATCCATTTTCTGACTGAAGATGGCACACATATGGTCAGCTGATCCCTTGAGATGCATAAGTCTTGGTTGTCTTTGTCTTTTGTGTTCTGAGCAACTGGTGAATATGTCCTTGGCCGTATTGAAAGATAGCGAAAAATCTAATTTCCATCTCTTTTGCATTGTTTGTTGAATCACTCGCGGTTTTCCAAGAACATTTTACCACAACAGCTTATTGAGATGTGATTGGACCTACGGTGTTTCTGCACACATTTCATTCCACCACCCGCAAGTCCCCCCGCTCTCCCGTGCCTCTCCCTCCTGAATTCGTTCACTTGTTCTTGCCTCTGGCTATCTCATGTTGTGTATGCTAAATTGACCTAATGATGGTTCAATTTTAAAAGCAGCAACATAAATGCTCTACATTTCTGGGAAAGCTATTCACCCATGGCAGGTTTGCTTACCACCTTTTAATTGATTTTTAACTGAGCACTGGGACACAAATGAAACCAAGCGCCTTCACATCCAGAAGGAATAATTTGGTTCGTGGGCCACGTTGAATCCGAAAATTTGACTCAGGAACCAGGTCAGGAGCTGATAGATGGAGAATTTGTTTAAACTTATAATAATGATGTGTAAAAGTCATGAATTGAGGATAGAGCGCTACATTGTGTTTATCCTTTTTTTATGCTGTTTATTGGAAAAATGCATAAATGCAACCCATTGGCAAAAGCCAACTGGGCTGCATCTGGTCCCTGAGCCTTATTTTGTCCGGGTCTGGCCTAGAGGTTTGCCCTAAATTGGAGGGTTCATAATGGATTTATTTTTAATCTTAATATTATTTCCCATTGTTTACACCCTGCGTCGGATTTTTCTTTCTAAGTAGAGTTGGGCAATGGTGGTGTAGCGGATAAAGAAGCAGGCTTGAGTCTGTAAGGTTAGAAGAATCCAGCTGCCTGGTTGCAACTAATATTCCTATGATCAAAACTTCTTGTTGACTCACCACCCACAGAAAGGCTCACGATATGGTGCAAACATAGAATATGTACAAGAATATTTATTTATGTACCAATTTAAGTTTACTGTCAGGTGAGTTTTTTTTCTGTTTTTGACTTGAAATATCTAACTTTGTTCTATTGGGATTTCTAAATGATGTATGAGAACATCTTTCAGCCCAAAGGTTATATAATGGTTTTGAATAAGATAAATAATGAACATAGGTAGATTGATCAAACTTTATTAATCCCTCAGGAGAACGATAAGGATTACGGGAACAAAATATTGTCTAATTTCAGCGGGGGGCATCTCAAATTTCACCTATTTCACCAGTAACTGACTTATGTTTGCTTTACTGCAGACAGCACAATATACAACTTTAAAATGTATGCATATATATTAAATATATATATGCATATATACACACATCACTGTCAGATTGGGTGTCTTGTTCTCTGTCTTTTACTTTTGAATAGAAAATAAACAGGGCAAAACTTTAATGTCAGTTTAAAATAGTTAATCCTAAAATGTACTGTTTGGCTGCCAGTGTTCACTGATGTAGTAAACCGACAGCCTGCTCCATCTACGTGATTTCTTTCCTTTTCCTCATTCACTATTTGCCTCGGTCTCTCATCCCCTGGAGCATCTTCAGTACTAGCTCAGACTCCACTGCACTCTTTAAACCGTCTGGATTTGTGCCTCCATAATGAACTCGGTCAGTGCAAGAGAATGAGCAGGATTAATCCAGCCAACGGCAACAAAGGGATTTGATGATGTCATCCGTATGAATGAACAAGTTAGTGGATTATTCCCTCATAGGTGGAAGGGATCCAAATAAATGAATGTGAATGCTGGGGTAAAGGGCAGATATGGGCAGTGAATGATGATAAGAAGCCGCGGGTTGCGCACTGGAAACCAAAAGTGAAGGGTGAGTGATGTGAGAAGAGAAAGTCAAGGGGAAGAGACAGAAGAGAAAACAGAGTCGCAACATGAATAAGTGAGGTTGAGAATGATTGGTGTGTGAGCCCAGGGAGACAGAAGAAAGGACAAATCATTGGAAAAAGATATAGGTTGGTTTCAAACTTCTGTCTTTTCATCTGTCAGGACAAATGGTATGGTGAAAGGTTGGCCTGGGCAGACGGTGCTTTGTGGGAGGTGTCAGCTTTGAGCTATGGGAGCACCAAAGGAATCTGTCCCGGAGGCCCCAGCTGTGGCAATCACTGCTCAGTGGGCTGCTGGGCTGAAGCAATCAGGCCACCAGCAAGCCATCAAGTGACCGCTGTCCTTTCTCTGTGTGTGCCTGTGTGTGTCCCAACTCGCCGATAATCCTAATAATCCGTGCTCTGCAATTGTGCCATACAGCAGGTGCATCACACACTCTGCATTGCAGCAGTTCCCAAAAATACCAACGGAATGAGCCTACACATCATGCTACACATCAATTAGTCGCCTTTGCCTTGCAGAGTAAATGTTCACACCTTGTTTATTTGGCGTTACAAGGGCACCACGGACAAATGGAGCTGTAGAGCGATGGTACACACAAATCGTTGGTGCTTTTGTGTGAAAGCGGGTGAACAAACAAACAAACAAAAAAAAAAATTGAGTCATGGTAGCTGTGTTGTTTTTGCTGTTCCTTACCCAAAAGTCCCCAACCATTTATCACAGCTGCAGCATCACAGGTACATGCCGTAATGGGCTCTCCTGAGACCAGATGTGTACCTCCTGACCCACAATAAAGGGGATAACTTCTGATTGTGGAAAGTAAAAACCTTCACTATTTCACTCTGAAGTGAAGGTTCCCCTCGACCTCCTTCCCTATGCACAGTACATCAGAATACCAATCATTACCTTTCTTGTAAATCAATCTTTTGGTCGAATGCAGCTGCGTAAATTCAGTGAATTGGCGGAACTCCACTGTTTACTCTCTTTCATCTTGTTTTTTTTAAGGACACTAGAGATGCATATTAAAGAATTTTGGCTCAAACCTTTGCTTTGAATATCCATTCTTTGCTTTCTTAAGTTTCTAATGAATTTCCATCTAAGGTGAGGCAAGACAGCTGTAATGTGC
Organism: Paraplagusia blochii; assembly: GCA_016785265.1. Lineage (NCBI taxonomy): Eukaryota > Metazoa > Chordata > Actinopteri > Pleuronectiformes > Cynoglossidae > Paraplagusia > Paraplagusia blochii. Next base: position 372,892 of record JAFBJS010001697.1, on the reverse strand, counting down.
CATGAAATATGTAAGCCGGGCCTTTTGAAAGTATGTCTGCCTCCCCGTGAACTTTGCCCCATCCATATTTCTCACCAACAGTAGAAAGAAAATAGCTGCTTGTTCCTTGATTAATGTGCAAGACAAAAGCAGGAGGGGGCAGGTAAGAGGGCATGGCACAATCCAGGGTACGAATCCTTCCCAATCCCTCCCCTCTTTTGTCTTAATTAGATTACTGGACTGATGAGACAGCACCAGAGATTAAGTCCTTCATCACTTCTGAGGAGCGTAAGAAAAAGAATAGACTGGGAAGGTGCAGCATTGATTCTTAGCCCTTAATAAATTCAGCTGCTCACTCAGAGTGTGTTTACACTTGTACTTTGCTTCCCTTGGTCAGTACCAGAGTGGAGAACTGTTCCTCCAGTTTGGCATGGTATATGCAGTTTACACCATGTACTGTATGTACAAGACATGTCCAGAATGGCAGAACTTCATATACTGCACCCCATAGCTCGAGTTTATGACCTAGACCTTTCAAATACTTTTTATGTATACCCTCACCTTCTGCAAACTAACATAAATAACCACAACCGTTCACTTAAAGACGTGGTATTCCAAAGGCCTTGTTCTCAAAGCCGGACTGACATGACATGCTAAGGGCCAATCCAGGACACCGGCTTCCACACTTTCATGTTTTATGACTCTGGCCAGTTCCTTTTTCAAAGTGTGGTTGTGTGAGTTAGGGCATCGTGTTATACATGTATAGTATCATCATATGATATATTTAAAAAAAAATGTCCTGCTTATGGATGGGGACACATTTATCATGTTTAGGCATTTCACATATCAAAACGTGCGTCTCGAGCTTCACCATTGGATACGTGCTGGAATTTTGGCTCGACAGCTGCCAGAGTGGCTCGAAGCCACTTTATTTCATCCTGTGTAAACTTACATGAACAAATGTGGGCACCAGCTCAGTACAAGTAAAACACTGACCCCTGTGCGGGACACTCTTTCACAGCTGCTCGGACTGCATTACAGTGGTTGGTTCGGCCACTCACGGGTTGTAAAGATGTTCATGCTTTCAACCTATATTTGAATTCACGTGTGGCACAAGCACGTCGTTACCGTTGGCTGTTAAAAACCAAACTTGTGCACATGAATGAAATATTCTTTGAGTCTGGCCTCTCGTCTGTATTCCGTTAACGGTCGCCCCTTGAACCCAAAGTATCCCTTGAATTTTGACCCATGATGTGTCCTTTGTAAGTTAGACCCTTGATGTGCTGTCAGCCTTTCTTTTGCAGCGTCTCCATTTTATGAGTCTCTTCATAGCTTCATAGAATGCTGCAGTTGCCAAACAGTTGCCGGCAACAGCCTTGATCACAAATGAGGCAATGTCCCGAGCTAATGTGGTGGAGGCAAATTGCTCTTATTGCTTGTTATTAAGTTGTTTATGACACGGGCTGTTTACCTCCATGTTGAAACATACTGTACTTGCCCCACTTCTCCAAGTGCTGACCATTTAAATAATGTGTTTATTAGCCAGTCCCTGTGCTCCCCTGTTTATAGTCTCTGAGCACAGAACCCTAGACCTCTATAAACGGCATCAATGGAATTGGCCTTGTGAAATGTTTGATCCAAAGTGAGCAACACAACCCTTAAGTTAAGTTAAGGTTGTTTTTCAATCCGGTGGTGACAAGTTGTGTGTGTCTGTGAGGCTAAATTTTTTTTTATGGCTACTGTCACCATGATACAGTGTCAGTTTGTGATCTCTAAAGGTGAAGCTTAAGCAATGTCCTGGATATTTCCCAGGTTTTCTACAGTAGAATGTTTTTTTTTAATGTGTCCATGTGTCACCTTCTTGCGAAGACATTGAAAGATCAATAAAAGGAAAAAAAAAATCCAAGTTATGCTACGTATTAAAGGCGTGATTGGTGTTACACTTGTAACTAACTAACTGTAATGTGGACAGAATACTGTATATCAGATATCTTAAATATCCAGGTCATCCTTATTTCTCACTGTATTTACTGACACTACTGTCAACAAAAAAAGAATCCTAATGTTACACACCTGTTTTGATTGGTATTTTTAGAACATTCTTAGAACAAACAGGACAAACTAAGGCCCGGGGCCCAGATGTGGTCCTTTGGGCATTTTAATCTGTCCTGCCAATCTTGTCCAAATTTGACCATTTAATTTTATTATCATTATATCTATATATATATATATATATATATATATATATATATATATATATATATATATATGAATAAGGAGCGATTCCAGAAGTGTGGACTCAATTGTCTCGGAGAACCTACCAGCTGCTACACTTTATCTGTGTGAAATACCCTGACCTACTATGTGCTGACAATGGTCCTCATCCTGGGTTTATTGTATCTGGCAGAAGAACCTCCAGATATGGCCAGGGTCATGTGTACTAATGTTAGTGGTCCATCAAAGCCAAACTGAAATAGTACCAAGGTACAGAGCGAAGGAACATAATGTGCCATAGTGAATAGATGAACAAACAGAGGACAACATGCTGACCAGTTCAAACCAGTGGGAGGTTAATAAAGAAACTTGGGGTTTAGAGAAACGCTGTCAGAATTATAGTTTGTTGTTTTGGATATGTTTTAATCAATTGTGATTATCCGTGATAGTATATGTATTGAACTGTTGTTAATCCCCAACTCACATTTTTATTGGTGGGCCACATCGGTGTTCATTGACAGCAGTGTTTCCCCCCAATGCTTCCACAACCTTGGAATTGGAAACAAACAAACAAACAAAAAAAAAAAAAAACAACAGCAATGGCTTGGTGGATAATCAAGCCATTGCTGTTGTTTTTTTTTTTTCTTTTTTTTTTTTTTGGAGTGGTGAGGTTACAAGGAGCAGAGGTGGAGAAGGTGGAGGAGTTCAGATACTTGGGCTCAACTGTTCAGAGCAGTGGAGACTGTGGAAGAATGTGATGAACAGAGTACAGTCAGGATGGAACAACTGGAGAAAGGTCTCTGGGGTGATCTGTGATAGAAGAGAGTCAGCTAAGGTGAAGGGAAAGGTTTACAGGACAGTTGTGAGACCAGCCATGATGTATGGACTAGGGACACTAGGAATAGGTAGAAGACAAGAGGGAGAGCTGGAGGAGGTGGAGGAGTTAAAGATGCTGAGATTCTCTTTAGGAGAGACAAGGATGGACAGGATTAGGAACGAGGTGATCAGGGGGACAACACAGACAGGAAGGTTTGGAGAAAAAGCTAGAGAAGCCAGACTGAGATGGTTTGGACATGTTCAAAGGAGGGACAGTGATTATATTCGGAGAAGAATGCTAGACATGGAGCTACCAGGTAAGAGACGAAGAGGAAGGCCAAAGAGGAGATTTATGGATGCAGTGAGAGAGGACATGGAGGTGGTTGGAGTTGACGTGGAGGATCCAGAGGACAGGGTGAGATGGAAATTGTTGACTCGCTGTGGCAACCCCTGAAAAATGGGATAAGCCGAAAGGAGAAGAAGAAGAAGAAGAATGGCTTGTTGGATAAATAAGATAAAAAAAAATAGAAAGACCAGATCATTATATTTTAAAATACAAATTACAAATGTATAAAAGAGCCACCAATGTATCATAGAAAAATCTTTTCGAAAGATCTTTTTGGACAAGATGCAAAAATTACATCTTGTCCCGAAAGAGTGTTGGGGCTGAACGAGACCCAGATCCAGGACTTTGAATCCCTCGTGCCATGGTGTCTCCAGAATGTGGATACTTAAAAGATAACATTGGCTTAAAGACTTCTTCTACTCCTTTCACCAACTATGTCTACCTCCCCCTGTTCTCTGTATCTTCTACTCTAACTCCAACTACCTCCATGTCCTCCCTCACTGCATCCATCAATCTCCTCCTTGACTCCTACCTGGTAGCTCCATCTCTAGGATCATTCTTTTGCCAATATAACCACTGTACCTCCTCTGAATAAGTCCAAACCATCTTAATCTGGCTTCTCTAGCTTTTTCTCCAAACCTTCCTGTCTGTGTTGTCCCCCAATCACCGCTTAAAGCTTAAATTAAAACTAGAAAAAACTTGTTTCCTGTTAACAGACTGGTCTATTCACCAGTTTTCTTCCTTGTTATTTGTTATATTATAGTGACTTTTTCACCAAAAACATTCTTGTATTTAAAGGACTTAAGGTTGAGTAAATAAACATATATAAATTGTGAGATCCCCTCAAGTGAAATGTTCCTCTGTGTTAACAACTACAATTCTAATTTTGGGGGAAATAAAGCCTCAGCATGGTTAGGTAAACAGCCTCTGAGTTTTCGTAGCTTTTTCTTTTTAATGGTGTTGTTAAAAAGACGCAGTAATGTGTTCCTGTGAGTCATGATCTTGATTATCAGCTTACCCCCAGCTCAAGGATGGCATGCATTTTAGAGAAATATTAAGATAGTGGAATTGATTTTTAGTGTTAAATTGTTCTTTACAGAGTTTTTACTTTTGTAGTTGCACACTTATTTAGATGGGTTACTTTTTACAGCATTTTATAACCTGGAAATGTTATGTTATCTTTGAGTTACAACAACACGCCCCAAGTATCCAAACCTTGCAGGAGTTCCAGCTACTAGTCATGTTAAAACATATATTATGACTTAACTATTGACCATTAATCACCTACCAAGAAAGTCAATTGTAGAATTTTTTCTCGTGGTTTCTGGGGTTCCTGGGGCGGTTCCAGCAACCATATGGAATTGAAGGCAAACATCAATTCCACACAGAAAGTTTCAGTTTCATGCAAATTAATCTGAGACTTGTTTTGTCGCTCACTCATAGGTCCTGGGTGTGTGTCTCATAGTGTAACAGCACAATGTGAAAAGTGTAAGGGGAAGGAAAGCAGTCTCTCCTCCCGGCTGTGTCTCCTGGGGGAACACGGTGCCGAGATCCACGGTGGAAATACAGCAAAGGAAGTACAAGTAGTGTTCGTTTGTGTTGTGTCCCACACCCTGTTTGCTGTCCCCCTCCACTTGCGTCTCCCACTCTCCCCAGGGTTTCAATTACAATTTCCCTTCACCTCTCATTAGCATGGGCAGGCTGCTCCTCTTCAATGATAACACAAGAACACGGGCAGAAAATAAGGCAAACAAAACACAAATGACAGTCACGTCAAAACACACGAACGCACTCACCCGCTTTAACGCGAGCCACGTTGAGCCTTGTAAGCACACCAGCGGGTCTCCAACCTGAGAAAAAGGCAACGCTGATCAACACCACTTCTTTTTCGTCACTTATATCCATCATTTCTCTGCTAAATTCTGAGCAGCATACCCATAAGCGAGCAGCATATTGCAAGATTGATGGTGTTAATTATCTGACAGTGATGTTTTACTTTCCTTCTTAATGCTGATAAAGTTGCTGCAAAATTGGGAAAGACAGCAGCAATGACGCACTTTGTGTTGTCATTTGCAGAGTTCTCGTAAATTCACGCTCTAACTTTAGCAGTTTTTTCTTTTTTTTTTTCAGTGCCTTTCACTTCCCAGTTCTGTTCCAATTGATGAACAACAAACAATGACAATATTTAGTCATAAAGACATTGATTTAACAATCTTTAAAACTTTAACACTTCGGGAGCCTTAATGAAAAGGGTTAGCTTAGATAAATTATGTTCTTTTATTTTTAAAGATTGTGAAAATGGTATGAGAGCTGTCAACCCGTCTTTAAGTCCGTGTTGCAGTCTGTCCCTGCTTGTATCTTGAAATTGATCACATCAGATATGGATAGATGGCAATGACAAAATATGTCAGTGAATGCAACCTATAATTCAGAGTAATGGTGCATTTGTTTGTTGGGATTTTCCATTTCGGAATGATGCTTTTGTGATGCTCCTAAGAACCAAACTCTTTTCTGGACTGGGGTCAAGAAGGTTTCACCAACTGCCACGTTACGACTTAGTTCCACTGAGCATGGCACCGTCCTCACCCACTCCTCCCAGGGTGATGGGTCAAATACAGAGGTCACATGTAGTTGTGTGTAGTGGTGTGAATCACAATGTCACAATGACAAGGAGTTTGATTTCCTATCCTTTCACCATTATAAAATATTGTGTCTCATAAAAATTAGACCTTCCATTTTAACAAACTGGACAAGTGGTTAATGTCCAGTCAAAGACATGTGTACATCTCCACATCACTCCAGTGGACAGGGAGGACTCACTTCCTCAGCTTCAGACATCTGAGTTAGCCAGCAGGCTAATCTGCTAATACAGATTAGCTCCCATGAGAGCTACTGTATTGATTAGACGACAAAGGCTTGGAGAAAAACACTCCAACATTCAATTATCAACACCGACAGATGTTATGCCATTCTACCCCCAGCTCCCCTTTTTCTCTTCCCACTCTTCACCATTTAGCTCTTAAAATAGTGTGTGCATGTTGGAGAGAGAGAGAGCATCTCCCTCCAATTCTTTTTGTCTATGTCTTTGAAATTACTTTAATTTTTTTTTTTAATCCCAGGAGATAAAATTCAACACATTTGAATCACGTGATATGTATATATTGTCAACATGTGACCCATGCAGTCCCCAGAGCCACTTGATTTCCCTGGAGGATTTGTTTGCCTTAGACAGTTGTGATGGGGAGAATTAGTGATATGTTGGATTCTAATGTGTACAGGACCGCCGGCGTATGAATTTAATAACATTTTAAAGATATCGCCCCCTAGGGAAGACGCTACTTAAATATTTGAGGTGCAGCTGAGGAATCCCGAAGCATTTTATTGACCGCCCCGTTCTCCCTCCCCAACGCTTCTCCACCTAAATGCCAATATAATCCAAATACCTCATCCGTTTTCAGTATGCGCGTGTGTCAAAACCAACTGAGCATGTTTGCATTAGCCGCAGCAGCGCTCCCTCTTTATACAGTCACAGCACTAGCGCTCTCTCATTAGTTCCCACAGTTAAAGCTAACTCCGATTGCCTCCGGTCAGAGCTGCACACGATTCAGCCCCTATTTCTGGGGATGGGAGGCTGAGAGGAGAAGGCTTCTCATTTCCCGCAGTCAATGGCACGTGAAGGCAGCGCAGGTGACAGATGCAGCCTGAGAGTATGTGTAAAGCACATGCACATCAACACACACGCAGGTGTCTGCCATACACACACCCGGGTGATCACCATTAGAAGAACATGGCAGTGCTTGAGTGAGTGAAGTAAACGACTCATGATCTGTGAGAATTATTGGCTAATGGTTGGAGCGTGTGGACAGAAGGGTGGAATGGGGAAGGAGAAGAGGTAGAGAGAGAGAGATGGGTGGAGGAGGGCCATCCAGGCAGATCAAGGGGAGTACAAGGAAAAGAATACTTGCACACCCGGATCAGCATCATTGAGTTGTATTCATGTCTGTAACCCTAATGTGAAACCTTATTGCTGAGTTAAAGGTCTGTCTATTGTGAAATGTCAAGGCGTATGAATCGGTGAGAGAATATTCTAAGGGAAGAGATACGGCCACAAGCTAAATACGTTCCATCCACCTAATTTATTTGCCATTTCAGTACAATATAAAAGTAAATTTAACTGCTAACATCATCTTCAGATTGTGTTACAGTGAACATTGGCTTTCACTTTGGGTCTTTTTGCAGGTTTTTAGAGCAACACCGTGTAGCAGGAGTTCATCAGGACAGTAGTTCAATTCCACACCTGCTCTCACGTTGATACTGGCAACCTACTGTAGCAGTACACACACACACACACACACACACACACACACGCATTTAGGCTTGCTTTAAGACTTGCTATAAAAGTCATGCCTGACAAATGCTTCAGAGACATTACTGATGAGAATACTTGGGGCTTATAAATGTCAGTCATCCCAGCACTCTTAATGCACAGATTAAAGTTATTCAACAGGTAACCGTTATATGCATCTTAATTTTATTTTATTTTTTGTATAGGGTCTCAAGTCCCAAAAGCAAAATTATGGAACTGCAAAAGTAGTCAAAAGCTTGACACTGATTCTAGTTTCAGGCCAACATTTCTTTGGTAAACATAATCAGGATCTTTTCTGCAGGTCTGCAATCACATGACAACCGGAATACTTAATTGTAAATTTCATAATACTAAAAATGAAAATAAATTATAAATCTAAACCTCAGTTTGAAGTTTCCGATCTTTTAATCAACTGCGAAAATTTTATTTAGATCTTTTAAAAATATATATTATATAAACTTATGTATAAGTCATCATTTCCATCTCACCCTGTCCTGTCTTCCAGTCCAACTAACTACTAACCTCACTGCATCCATCAATCTCCTCTTTGTCTCCTTCCTGGTATTTCAATTTTAAAGATCATTCCTCTACCAGTGTATCCACTGTCCCTTTTCTGAACATGTCCAAACCATCTTATTCAGATTTTCTCCAAGCCTTCCTGTCTGTGTTGTCCCTCTAATGACCTCATTCCTGATCCTGTCCATCCTTGTCTCTCCTAAAGAGAACCTCAGCATCTTTAACTCCTCCACCTCCAGCTCTGCCTCCTGTCTTCTGCTTTGTCTCTAATCCATCCATCATGGCTGGTCTCACAACCGTCCTGTAAACCCTTCCCTTCACCTTAGCTGACTCTCTCCATCACATATCACAGCTGAAACCTGTCTCCATTATCTATATATATTAGGTTCATGTATGTATAAATAAAAAACAGCCACTAGGGAGCACAAGCCAGTGTTTTTAGTGCTGGTCCCACGCCCGAATAAATCGTAAGGGTTGCGTCAGGAAGGGCGAAATTGCCGAATCAAAGATGCGAGACAACAACATCATCTCCATACGGGATTTCTTGGACAACCCCAAAATAAGATGTATTATTAAGTATATATATATATATATTGAAATAACACAAGTTAAATAGATGTAATTCTAAGAGGTGCTAACTTCGTGTTCTGACAAATCTATGGGAAAAAGTGGTTTATGTAAAATTTACCTGAACCAACCCCATTGTGACACCCATTATGTTGGAGTCATAGAACAAACTCATCCACTAATTTTCAAATAAAACATTTACTCAGACTCAGATCATAAATAGAATGTAAATAATGTTAGATTTGTCCATTCTGTGTGGCCCAGTACCACCTGACCCACGTACCGGTGCAGGTCTGCGGCCCAAGGATTCAGGACAACTGTGACACATTAGCCTTTTCAGTATATCCTCAAAAGTAACTTCAGGGTTAGGCCAAAGGCTCCAAGTTGTCCAAATGAAAAGACCCTCAGTGAACAGGAGAGGCCATTTTCCCCAAATTGACTGTTTCAAAAAAGAGGCATGACCAAGATAAAATTGGCTCACCTGAATCCATTCCTCAGAGGAAGGGAAGGGGGGGTATGAGTGGTAGGTGAAAGCGTGACAGAGACTGGCAGGGAGAGACACAGGAAGACAAATGAGACCATGAAAGAGAAAAAGGAACGAATATGGGGGCAGGTGCAGGTTCGGGGCCAGTGGAAAGGAATAGTGATGACAGGAGAATAATATGGAGGAAGAGATAATATTAGGTAGAAGGAGCAAGACTGAGCCTTCCCTCTGTGTCAGGGATTATCTGATCTTAACCAGAAAAATCAGTTTTATCTCATCTGTGAAAAACAACTTCATCAAGTCAGAAATGCAAATTAAAATATTTGCAACTCATTTGCTTAGTGTCAAATGAATGCCAGCCTATTTAGAGAAAAAATAATAATAATAATTCTCACATTATTTAGTTTCTGGTTTTAATAACATATCTTCTTAGGATTTGCACATGTGTTATGTTTTTAACTGCAGCTTGTGAGTCTCAGTCAAATCACTGACTATTTTAGAATTTACATATTTAAACATATTGGCCTTGATTTGACTGGAGATAAAAACTGTTGTAAGTATGATGTAACTTCTTCCCATTTTCACTCTCTTCGTTTTAAGGGGGTCTCTTTTCTCAGCAACTTGAGAACGCAGCGTGGAGAGGAGTTTTTGCTCGGACGCTACCAGACTTTTACAACGCCACATAATTGGAACCATAAACCTGGTCTAAGCCTCATTCAATAATGATTCCCTGCTCTAAATACCTGCTGGCCTTTTGCAGAATATTACTTATTAACCACTCAAAAATCTGCCATAAGTATCTATCTGTAAGGTCAAGCATGGAGAATCTTGCAGAGAGGCTTGGCTTTATGAGCTCAGCTTCTCTCCCTTTTTGGTGCATTGCAGATAGCATGTTAATGGACACTGGCTGCCATTTTTGGTCTGATTGACCAGAGCAGGAGACGAGCAGAGTTGTAGAAAATGCATTTCTTTAGATATTTTGATAATAAAAATGCCTTTTTTTAACTTATTTTGTTGCACTGTAACCATAGAAACCCCAAGTCACATGACCTCAAATGCAGATTACTCATCATAACATACCACAGTAGGTGTCATATGTCTGCAGAATTGCCCACCTGCTCTCTATTAATTCATGTTTTAAATGTCATTTCTTGCAGCTTCATAATAACTTCAAATGGAAACCTTTTATTATCTAAAATACCAGACTCTGCCCGAGCAATGGGTCTGGTACTGTTTTTGCTGTCTCATCCCAGAGGTGTTGTGAACTTTTTTCAAACAAATTTCAATACAAACAGTTGTAACAATGTGCAGGGAGTAAACATGGTTAATACAATGTGTGAGAAAAACTTTAACTAGGCATTTATACTTTGAAATGTATGCATTAAAAGGAAGTAGACTTGGGTTTGCAAGGCTTTGGGTTCTAATCCACCAGCTGCCAGGTTGCCATTGAGCTGCTCTGAGCAAAGGTGTCTCCTGACTCTGATAACATCTCTGCTCCCAATCGCTACATGATGGATTCACATGTACCTATTAATCAAAGCTTAAAACATTAAGGTTAAACAAGCAGGATGGAGAAGATTAGGATAAAATTAAGCATTTGGCATAATTGTAAAGATTAATGTCAATACATTTAAAAGAGGAAAAAACTAAGTAAAGTGTAAACATAACGTAAAAGAGTAAACATAGACCAACCTGAGTAGCATAAATTAGTACAATACACAAGAATACGGCACACATGTAGTGAGGTGTTTGATTTGGTCGTTCCATCAGCCTCACTGTGACCTCAAAAATTACTCTGTGGAATGTTTATTTATTGTGTGACAATGTTGTCCACTCTAATGTGCGTACAATGTTTTTTGCAACCATGGTCAACATATATTTTTCTGCTGAAAGTGTCTTATTATAATGCACTACAACACGAATAATGTTTGACTAGTAAACAGAAATTAAAAAAAAGAAAAAAACATTTTGAGCTTTAAGCACAAAACTGTCAATCTAATTATACTTATTTTTAAAATCCCAGAACAACAAACTGAAAATGACAGTTTCACTGATGCCACAAATTAGAGCCAAAAGTACAAATGAGATGGAAATATTAATATTTTGAACAGATGTTTGTCTCAGATCAGTTACCTATGATTCAAAAAGTGATATAATTTCAAAATAAACAAACCTTTCATTTTACAAATCATTTTACAGCTAATAGTCTCTTCATTGTAGCACAGTCAGCAACGTGGTGGTCGATTTCAAAAGGCAAAGACCAGGGTCCAACCTTTGGGAAAAATCCAAAAGCTTTGTGTTCTAGAATTTTTTATCCCCATATTATCTACTAGACCAGACATCCACAAACTAAGGCCTGGGGGTCAGATGTGGCCCATTGAGCTTCATAATACGGCCCGCCAACCTTGTCCATATTAAATAATTTATTTGTATTATCATTATACTTTTGCATTTACCTGCAGTTCCCCTGTATATGACATCAGAAAGGCTATTAGAAGTTAAGGATTTTAGGTTTTGACTAGGATTTTAACTAATTGTAATGTTCTACCATTGATTTATGTGTTTTCCCTGTATATATGCATTACATCTGCTGCATCTATTTCCACTATGATCACCCCAGTATAAGATTTTCTCAGACAAAGATAAATAAAATACTGTACACCATGCAACAACTTGACCACCCTGCAAGATGGCAGGTGTATTCAGAAAGCCAATACTTCACAGGTTTTACCTGGCTGTGTCTATCTCCAAATATAGTCATTTGACATTGTGCTGCATCCCAAACTCAAGCAGAGTGAGGGGTGGATCTGCTTGATTTCCTTAAGACAAGGGTTCAATCATCCCTGCCATCCCGCAGCGTCACATCAGATTTTATCAGACAGGATATTCAAGGGTATGGCTGTGTGATTATCCCCTGACAATACAGATAAAGGCTCCCTCCTTCTTTTTTCTCTCTTTGTTTCACAAACACTCCGCTCACAGACTCACTCAGCAGGCTCCTGTTGGCCTCTGTGTGTTTACCCACACACACATACACACTCTGGCACACACAGTTACACATTGAAAACTAAACCTTTAACGGTTTACAAATCACCTCCCCCCGGGTGGACAGAACATGCAGGTAGCTTGTGGATGAGCAATTGTTTCATTGCGGGACCTGTTGTGAAGCCGTGGCGGGCCAAGGCCGCCGTCATCAGAGAATCCTCCCTGAAAGAATGCCACAGATCACCTCCCCTCCTTCAGCGTCTTCTCCCGGGAGACTGGCGAAGAACAAGGCGAATCCATCTGATCGAATGTCATGCAAACACACAGCCCCCTCACTCTGGAGTCCTGTGATGGCTGTTGGTCTGCCCCGCTTATTGACCCGTGCTATGTGTGATGTGTGAGTTTCAGAGACGTGCATGCGCACATTGAAGGGCGTGTTTGTGTGTGTGTGTGTATTGTTTGTATCAGAGATGGATTGGAAGGCCATCATGTGCTGAGCTGACCCTATCTCCAAAGCTTGCAGGCTGCATGGAGAGATCAGAGGGAAAGCCAAACCCACAGTCTCCCACTGAGATGGAGGATAGATCTGTCCATGAGTGTGTGTGTCTGTGTGTGTGCGTGTGTATATGTGTGTGTGTGTGTGTGTGTGTGTATTTAGAGACAAGATGACATAGCCCAGAGCCCTTCTGTAGCTGAGTCTAAAAGATAAGAGGGCAAGAGACGGACAGCTTCACAGATGATGGAAGTCTGTGGTGAAAGTCTTTACCTTTGTATTTGTGAAGAGCCTGATGTGCACTGACCAATCCTGGCAGAACCAAGAAGTCAAATCTAAGACCGGTTTAGACAAACTAAGGTCTAGATTTGGCCTGTACAGATACATAATTGGTTTGCCTCTCCTGCTACACCTGTGTTTTATCTAGAGATGGCAGAGGGAAGACTTGTAGCCTTTTTACATGACCTTAACATGTAACTTATCACATGGATGCTTCATCTATCTGCTCCTATCCCACCCTCGGGCCCAATTTTGGTCCACAAGTCAAAAAGTTTGTTTTGACCAAGCCTGACCTAATACATTTGTGCGATGGTAGCAACAGGTTATATTAAGAGAATCTACGGACATTATATATACAGAAATATAATTCTATTTTGTTTTCTTTAAATAGGATTATTCATATCTATAATCATTGCTGGCATTATTCCATAGCTGCCATCCTTTTTTTGATCTGTCCACCAGTGGACAGTTCTGTGTTCCTTTCAGAATACATTTCTCTGAAAATAATTTACATTGTGGGTGTTTTCTCATTATAATGGCTTTAACTTTTCCACTGTGTGCATTCACTACTCTATCTACTCTACCTTTATCAAGTTCTGAGTTATTTTTTTTTTTAGTTGAGATACAATGTCCCTGAAGAGATTCTCATTCATCTCGCTCATGATATCCAAAACTGGACTTCTTATAGTTGTCAGCAACTGGAAGATGTTGCAAGATGTTTCATTCCTCAACTGAGAATCTTCATCAGTTTCTGGTTGGTGTAAGAGGGAACTCCTCTAGACCACTCCCTTCACCAGTATAACACCAAAATAACACCAGAAACCACTCCCTTCACCGGAGTACAACTACTAGAGTTCCCTCTGACTTCAACCAAAAACTGATGAGGTTCCTCAGTTGAGGAATGAAACTTTAAGTTTTTCAAGTCGTCTTTCAAGTCCAAGAAGAAGTCCAGTTGCTGACAACTAAACCCTTTTTGGAGATACAATGTTGGACAGTATGATGTAGGCAGGATTGTCTCTTCATAGACACTTTATGGATATGTTTTACTTAAGAGTGGATTTTCATGCTTGTTTTTTTATATAATATTTTCATACTTGTGTGATACAGATGGGGCGCTGTGTGTAAGTGTGTGTGTGTGTGTGTGTATACAACAGCTGTGCAGTGAAAAGTGACTGGCACCCTTGTCAACAGCTGCTGTAGGCCTCAGGCTCCCCTCACAATGCTGTCTAATCCTCATGCAGGTTAATCCAACTATGACCTCCTCTAGTCCTAACTGACCGATGATATCTTCCCTTCTTCCTCCCTCCGTCCTTTACACTCAGGTCCTATGGCCGTTTTAAGCCAGACTTGTCTCCAATAACTCAGCGTCTCTTGCCTACAGTCCCCCACTCCTCGTATCCAGCCCTTATCTTCTTCTCTGTCTGCCCCTCTTCTTTGTTTGACCCTATAACTTGCAGTCTCCCTCCGTCTCTCCACCTCTGAGTTGCCTTAAGCAGTTTCAAAGCCCATTTGGTACCAGTTCCAACTGCCAACTGATGGCCAGATAAAGTCTCCATTTACCTTGTCCTCAGTTTCCCATTAAAGCCCATTTTTGGCGACCGTAACTTTAGAGGAAATGGGAAGAAGCGTGGAGAAAAAGAAATCAGCCGCCTGGCCACCCTTAAGCCTTTTTTGCTGTTTATTTGCAGCAGCATGAAGGAGGAAAGGAAGTTTTTTAGAGGAGGGGAAGGGAGAGAAGTAGAAATAGAACTGGAAAAGGTGACTCCAAGTGTCAGTGGCCCTGTCCCCATAGGAAGCTACGTCGCTGAATCCTCGGGCAAGGTAGCTTCATTGGCACCAAAGATGGATGATCTGGAACACTGTACACAGTCTTTGTGCCTGCACAAGGGCATAAGGCTCTCTAAGTAGCTCAATTAAAATGTATATTTTTCTCACTTACTGTTCTCATGGGGGTAACAGGAGGGATGACAGCGAGCTTTTCTAAAGGTTGCATGGGTCATTGTGGATAAGAACATTTTGGTGAGAAGTGCATTTAATGGGGACTCATTTTTAGTCAAAGGTGAAGGCTGGGGGCGGGGCAAAGATGCATGTTGGCACAGATATGGAACTGTGTAATGATGCATCCTACAGGTTGTCCCCAAAGACGATGGGCAACGTGCCGGTAAAAGTTCTCACTGTCACTCTCAATGACTTAGAAATCACTGTCACCTACTTAACCGTTATTTTTAAACAAAAATTTGTTCTATGCATATTCATGGTTTTCGGAACCTCTTGATAAAAATACTGTCAACACTTTTGATGTTACTCACTTTACACATTTCCAATTAAGCCATACAATGTTTATCAGGGGTGTACACAATTTTTGTCTTGTGAACTACTTTTCAAATGACCAGGCTGAAGTGATCTCCCTAGATTGTAAACTCTAAATATATTTCCCTACCCTATATAAACTATATCTTACTCTCTACATTAACATATAGCATATGTTATACTGTCGGAGTCAATACTTATTTTATTCTACTTACTTCTGAAATAGAATTACATCTTTAGTTTTTATTACTATTATATTTTTAGGCACTGGATCTACCAGCACTCCTTTGGAGATCTACAGTACTGGTAGATCCCGATCTACCTATTTGGCACCCCTGTAAACAGTGCACTCTAAAAAGCTCTCATGCATGTTCTTCTTCAGGACACAAGGACAAAAACATCAAGTTTTAATTAAACATCAAATACAAGACCACCTAAATATCAACATGAAACAGTTTCCAGCAAATCCAGCCAGAACCCTGGCCTGTTGTTGTCTTCCCACCATGCTAATGGCCATCTGTAATCCTTTACTCTCCATGTCTTTATGCACAGCCATAAGCCTGCCATAGTAGCTGTCAGGGAGGACATAGGTCAAGCAGCTGAGGGGGCAATAAATATTTTCTGGGAAGATGAGAGAGCTCATGTTGACAATGAACCAACATTAGTGCCTAGTCAATAACGTCACACCTCACCAAAGACCACACTGATTATTTAACCTAATACATCTGGTAATAGAATAATAAGGATACAGCCTGCGTAGATTAATTGGAGAAAAAAAAATGTTAAGAGAAAAAAAAAAGGTTTACGTAGCTTTGTTCCTACACGTGTAGGGTGATTTGAGGATTTCAAGTAGAATTTGTACTGCAATCAAGTTACTGAAACTAGGAGCCAATCCCCAGTATTTAGTAGGGATGGCTGATAATATTGGTCCACCAATATTATCGAGCCAATAACAGCAACCTTTTTAATATCACAGCATATCGGTGTTGGTTTTTCCACCATTATTCAAAATCCGATGCTGCAAAGCCTTGGTCTCTGCAAATACGCTGGACTTCCTCATAGGGTACTGATACTTTGACCAGCATGTGATAAATTATGTCATCAAAGCGCACTTAAAGATACAACAACGATGATAAATGCTACAGTAAATGTATGCGGTCCTTGGAGGCTTGGTCTGTGGACTTTTTTGTGTGAGAATTAGAAAACAGTAATTCAATGACTGCAAGGAGCTTGCCATGATTTTAAGTTTTTATCACCAGGCATTTTTATGCAGCGAAGTTAAAAAAAACAACACGGAATAGACTCAGTGAAACAACAACGCAGCAGCTGTCTCTCTCTCAAAGAGTCAAAGTTAAATATGGTAAAGAACAGACAAGAGCAAAAGAGATCAAACAAAAATCATGGAGTTCATTGTCCTGGAGAACCGTTCTCTCCCTTTCGAGATGCCGGTTTTACAAATCGTGTGGAGTTTCACAAACCGGGCTATGTCAGGACTAATTATATTCGTAATAAGTATTTCTCGGACATTTGCCAGTGAAACCCCGTTTGGTGTCGTCTCTCATGTCATCAGCCAGAAGAGTCGTTTACATTGTGACGATGCTGAAATGTTTTTTTCTCACTAAAGAGGTCTTTTTACTCTTATACTGCAGCTGTTTCTATCTGTGCCCATTTATATTGACTATTGTTGTGAGGCTGAATGAGCCCGGTTTATAATTTTAATCTATGTTTTGGGAAAGTTCTTTTGTCCAACACTAGACATTTGTTGTTTACATCAAATGCTGCACAAAGAATCATAGGACTGTTTCAGACAAAAAGGTAGAAAATAAATGTGTCATTTTTCTACAACTATTATTGAAGCAGCGTGTTTATGTAGTTCATAGTTATTTATAGAATGCCTTTAGTCTGGTATCACAATAATTCAGGGGAAATCAGCGGCATATATCGGTATTGGTTGATATTGATATCGGAAATGTGTTTAGACCAGTGGTTGTTGGAGCTACCGAACCCCACCAGTTTATATATGCGCATTCATCGAACCTTACTTTAGTAGTGTGAGTTGGTGTGTCTTGACCTCCGCTGTGTCTTGACCTCTGTGGCAGAGGCTCCACTGAACCCCTGAGACCGACTCACCGAACCCCTAGGGTTCAATCGAACCCAGATTAAGAACCACTGGTTTAGACAATATCAGATATCGATAAGTGTTAATATCGGACATCCCTAGTATTTAGTACAGGTTTTTTTTATGATGAAATGCTTGCCTTTTAGCATGTTGAATGGATTCCATGCATACAGATTATGCTGAAATTTGTTTGCCAGAGATCCTTGGGGTTAGAGCTATGACTACCTTGTGGAGATGGTTCTGTTGATACTTTGTTTTATAAAATGGTATGGAAATAGTGGAGGTTTCTGGTGACTTTATTAAAATTAAAAAGCCTTTCCCACTTACATTTGGGGTCTTGGTGAAATTGTTATTAATGGATAGGATTAGAAGCATATGTTCAAATGGCAGTTAAAAAAAGAAAAAACCCAAAAAATAAAACCCTTGTTCTTTATTTTCCTGTCTCCCTGATGGACATATACTGCCATGCACCTAAATAAGAATGTAAGTGTCGGTCTTTGGTGTGAAAGGAAGGCTATATTGTGCCCCATGGGTCGTTTCCTTGTGCTGTGCTGCAATCACAGGGCCGAGAACTGGCTGTTAGCCCAGGATTAAAGCCAGTCGTCCTCACATCCATCAGGGGATAAGGCTCCATACAGCCCTGCACCTCAGAGAAAAGCCAACTGTAGCCCCATCCTCAGACCTACTGTGGATTGATCCTCACCAGCAATTTCATAGATTGCAGGCAGTGGACACTTTTGGAGGAATGCCTCCTCTGCTCCTAAGTTAGTCCCAAGAACAGTAGCTGATTCTGCCCAAAAAGTGCAAGCTGTTTTGTAGAACTTTAGGGTGAGGTGAAGAAGTCAAGCAAGAGTGATGACGTACTTTTTTTGGGAACTTGTGTTGCTACGGTATCTCATGAATGGGGGGTTCATTATTGATTTTTCTGCCACAGAGGTATTTGTCAAGAAGACTGAGATTAATTTGGACTTTTTGCCTCATTAATAAAGAGCTTGTGTTGAAAAGAGTCCACCTAAAATATTCATGGGGAAAATATGCATTACACCTGGTCAGTCTAAAGTGTGTATCTGCTTCCAACTTTGTCTCCCAGACTTTCTCCCCTTTTTCCTAACTTTTCCCTATATACGCCTTTGTCCTGCTTATAGAACAATATAGAAGGGTTTGTGTTTGTTGTCTCATCAAAACCCTAAAAAAAAAGATGCTTTTTGATAAAGATTTCCTTTTCTCACTGTGATGTGCCACTTTGCCCCTTTCAGATGGAGGGCAAACAAAGTAGATAGCCTGGCCTTATCTTTTCCCTCCTCCTTATACCCCTGACAAGATGGAAAAAGAATACAGACTTTAAAGGGGGAGGAGTGGAACTGGCCGATGCTTTAGCACTGTGCTACAGAGGCATGGTGCGTGCACTGGTTGCGTGTGAGCACTGCTAATTGTACACTGTGTTTGAGCCTCCAATGTATTATGCATTGTGTGCACAGATAGCTGGGCCATTTGAATCTAGAAAAGTTGAATGTGACCATTCCTTGGAACATCTATCCCAGATGCAAGAAACTGCCCCAATTGAGGGGATCTATTTGCCTCAGGGTGCTCAAAGCTGAGTCCATCACCCCCTCCCCACCACACCTCACCCCTCAGCTCTCTTTTTTTCTTCTGTTATCCCACTCTTTCCCTGACTTTCTTGTGATACTTGATTGATCTCTGTGTTGCAAGACTCAGGTGGGCTGTTTTTATCCGAAGCTTTTCTTGAGCTCTAAATGATTTATGGCTGCGTGCTTTTTTTTTCAAGCGTGGGTGTCTCTGTGTACATTTATGTGTGTTGTGTGGCGTGGCACTGCCTGCGTGTCAACGGTCATGTTTGCAGCACTTGTGCATTAAGAAAGACCAACACAAATCCAACTGTCATGCTGACAGGGCACACAGATAGTGTACACTGCCTGTGCAGAAGGAATAAATATGATGATGGGTATGTGATGTTCCTCAAGGCTCCATGTTGGAGAAACTGCAAATTTTCATTTCAGGTGCTAAATTTTAACAAAATCGTACCAGAAGCTAAGGGTTTCTGGTGTTACCTTTTCCTCAGCTCCTGAGGCATATGGAACACATCTTTTCATTAAAGTCTTGTCAAAGACTGCTTGGTTCCCAGCAGAGACAGTCAAAGTAGGACATGATTCTCACTTCTACTGACCAGTGAGAGCCGGAGACTTCTCGATACAGGTTCACCTCAAACCCTGTGAATCAGGGTCAGTCCACTCAATGTGTGTACAGGATATATGTGGAGGACCGCTAAAAAATGCAGCAGGTTTCTCCCACATGTGCCAATTAATGTCTTAAGCAACATACATGAGACACAGGAGAACAGGTGCTGGGTTAGAGTTGAGATTTACATCTTTTGCTTTTCAGAGACTCCCGATCTTATGAGAATCCATAACTATTTGATGGTCTATTTAAAGGTTATTTTTATGACGTAGCTGCTTTATTGCTCATCGACAGATCGGAATGACGTAGAAAATGACTTACTTTAGGCAATGACAGTCACGCTCTTGGACTTCTAAAACCCAAATTATGCACATACCTTTTCTATTATCATACTTCTTCCCTTCCGCACATGATGGTGTTTCACTAGAGAGTTTTCCTTTAGCCTGCCATCCTGTGTTTCTTTCATGTTCTTCATTTTGTCCTAAAATCCTTTACTATGATCTCTTAATCTTTACCTTCTTAGTGTTCATGAAGTGTGATCGGATGCTCGGTCTTTCATCACACTAATAGACAAAAATGGTGGTCTGACGTGGTACTCACTCATAAAACAATATTCACTTACTTCAATTCTGTCATTATTCCTTGGTAACTAAACATATAATACCTACTGTACTGTATTATAGTAAAAGATAACTGTTAAGGAAGCATACATCCGCAAGGCACCAGGCTAATTACGTACATCAGCTGCCAGGTTGCCACTGAGGTCCTATGAGCATAGCACCGTCCTGACCCACATAACTTTCAGTGGACTAACCACCCACAGGGAGGCTCACAGTGTGGAGCAGTGTGATTTGGGTGTCAGTTGTGGCAGACTGCTGCCCCCGCCCCAGAAGAATTCAAGCACTTCACCTATCTAAATTAATGAATTATGACCACTGCAACTTAGAATAAGTAGCAAACAGGTAGTGTTCTCCTCATGTGGGAGCTGTTGATGAAACTCTTTGTTACTAAATGCGGCTTAATATCAACCATCCAGCTATGAAGTGAGAGTATATACGCCTACGCCTATGTAGACCTTTCTGCCCACTGGCAGGCCTCAATTTATTCATTTATTTATACATATTCAAAAAAAATAAATAAATTGTGAGGAGTATGAGATTACTTAGGTCAGAATTAATAAGTGTATTTTTGTTGAGGCTGTAGCCCAGTAGAATCTTATACAGCGCAAGTTTGAATCTCGGTTAAGACCGTTAGCTTCCCGTGGGCTCGAGACCTGCATGAAGTTTCGGTGGAGTGCAATGAGGTTTGGGTGTCAGTTGTGGAGACTGCTGCCCCCATGGTACGGTAATAAATAAGTAGGTAAAGATGGATGGATAGATTTGTTGTTGTTGAATGGTGCAGCAGATGCATTGATACTTCAGTGTACATGGCACACTAAGTTTCCCAATGGTGACAAACAAAATGATCAGTGCAGTTGATTGGCCAAGCCATGCAGTGGAACAATGTCTTCCATTTATCAGAGTTGCACACAATTGTTTCTGGACAAAGCGTATCACCTGACATTGCCATTGCTAACCAATCCACTGATGCATTAAAGTCTGTTTTCTAATAAATACAAAATTGTCAAACATCATCTGTTTATTATCCCACTGTAGCAACCACTGAAAAAGGCACTGGTCAAAAGTATTTTTTTTTTTACTTTTCTTGCATAGCATTTTTTAGGTGTTGACTAACCATCTCAAATTAATCTACATTAAGAATCAGGCTTATTCAGGAGTTAGTTATGCTGAGGGTAAAATCCCATTGCATGTTCTTTTTTTGGAAATCACTGCTGCATAATATTTGCGGCTGTGAGAGGAATATGACATTACGAACAAAAACGAGAAAAGAGCAGAATCAGAGCAGACAGCTAATAATGCCGCTAGAACTTCTGCTTCACTTTGCCCTGTAGACCCTGCCAAACAAACCACCCCCTCCCCCAATACCCCTGTCCCTTGCCAAAGTGTCACATCACTCGCTGCATATGTTGCCAAATATTTGTGTGTGTGTGAGAGGAGGGGGCTGGGAGTATTAATTCCATCCAGTGTGCATGTGAGTGAGTCCTTTCGCTGCTCTTTTCATTCTCCCCCATTCCCTCACCCCTCATCTCTGTCTGGCCCATCGCTGCTGAGCTGAAGTGAGCCAAAGTTCAGCCGAAGGGCAAACTGACTCTACAGTAGTAGGAAGGGAATAGAATCAGGGGACGCAGAGGAAGAAAATACAGGAGTCGGGAATAAAGGATAAAAAGGAGTTGAGGTCGAACAGGTAAGGAATACCAGCAGAGCACAGAGGAAAGATGTCAAAGACAACATTAACAAAGAGGAAAATGAAGACTAACTCTTTAAGGGACCATGGGAGTAACTTCTACATTTGGTGGGTTAGACCTTGTCTATAGCTTGTCTCTACCCACTTTTTCCTGGAAGCCCATTCCCATTCCGGAAGCCAGGAGGCAAAGCCAAGCCACCAGTCAATCTGAACAGATACAATAGCTGCAGGCCAAAACAATACACAGAGGAAAACAAACAAAAAAGCAGTGTAAGTAGGGAGAGATTGGGACAATGTGCGAGGGAGGCTGCTGTGAATTGCAAATGCATGTTGGAAGCTGATTCACATGTGCGTCCCACAAACCCACAGATACACAAAATAAGAGTTTCATATGAGGTATCAAAATGCAGGAACATCTTGTACTTTTTTGTTATATATATGTCTAATATTTATATATACCGGTATATATTGATTGTGTAATATAATTTTTCACATTTTTACACCTTCACAATGAGATACTTTGGCGGTTGGTTTAACAGTAAAACTTCATTGAGGGGAGGGGGGTGTTTAAGGGAAGTTGAGGCAAAAGATTCAATTTTTCAAAGATTTGTGAGAATTATGAAAATGATCTGATTTGTGGATTTTTCAGTGACATAGCATTTCTGTATGAATGATACTTCCCAGACCATAAGGCACACCGTATTATAAGGCATGATATCAATGAACTGTCACAACAAAACCCTATATTTATACGTTAGATGCATCGTTTCATAAAGCACATTAAACGAAACAATTCAAATAGTGCAATGTTGTTTCGACAGACCAGTTAGATGCATCCTTACTTGGAAGTACTTCTTTTGAAATAACATTTAGCAGCAGTACATAACAACTGCTCTCATCAGCCTGTTTCACTCCCCTATGAGAGACACTAAGTAAAAAGTAACGTTATTAAGTTACTTTGAATAACTTTTATAAGTTATTCATTCACCATCATCCTCCTATCCGTTGCGGGGTCGCAGGGGCAGCACGACTGCCACCCAAATCAAACTGCACCACACTGTAAGTCCTTCCTGTGGTTGGTGAGCCCACTGGAAGTCATGTGGGTTGGGATGGTGCTATGGTGAGAGCAACTCAGTGGCAACCTGGCACCTGGTGGATTAGAACCTGAAACCTTCCTGACCAGACTCCACTACCTTAACTGCTACTGTAACCTGTTATAGTGATAATCAAAACATTGTGGTTAAGGAAACTGACTTGGGTTCGCAAGGCCCCCGGTTTGAATCCCTCTACCACCAAGTTACCGCTGAGCATGGTATCATCCCCACTCACTGCTCCCTGGGCGCTGGCTCAGCCATCAGCCCTCTGCTCAATACGTTGATGGGTTAAATGCAGAGTCATTATTTTCCAAAAGGATACTCCAGAGGGTTCTAAAAATAATACAAAAAATAAAAGTAACAAAATGCAATCTTACTTTCTCAGTCTTTACCCCGTCAGATAATACCTGCGTTGTCATTGTTATTGCTGCTAGTACTAAGCTGTTCAGTGATGATTCTGTTTTGTAAGCATGTCTTCAGTTGTATTTTGCGGTCCTGGTGGAGGACATATAAGGAGGGAGGGGTTAGGGTGAGTAAATATTAGTAAAAAAAAAATTCTTCCTCCAACAGCTTCTAAAATAAATAGAAAGAATCCAGCAGGCTACACAGGTTGAGAAAATAGAAACGCCACTCTTCTTAAAATGTCTAGTAAACATCTTATGAAGGTGTTTTAAAGAGTCAAACTATTTAGAAGTTGTTTCAACACCAAAAACCATATTGTTGAATTTGTTCAAGGAGTTTATGTA
Source organism: Paraplagusia blochii (assembly GCA_016785265.1). Classification (NCBI taxonomy): domain Eukaryota; kingdom Metazoa; phylum Chordata; class Actinopteri; order Pleuronectiformes; family Cynoglossidae; genus Paraplagusia; species Paraplagusia blochii. The sequence continues at coordinate 349,078 of JAFBJS010001697.1, read as the reverse complement.
AAATATGTTCTTGGCCATCAGGCCTTTAAGATTACCCACTATACATGAAGTAATAATTAAAAGGAGAGTACTGTTGACGTGTTTCTTTTTCCGAAGGAATGCCAAACAGCACAAACTTAGTGACAGATTCATTAGGCCTCCGCACTTGCACTGTGGAGCCGTGGCATGTAATTTGCTTCTGTGGCACTGCTAATCTGGTCTTTGCTGTCAGGCTGCACATTCTACTGTCTTGTAAAGTGGCGTATGTTCACTCAACAGGGAGTCTCAGGGATCAGACTGTGCTTCCTCTCTGTTCTTCTTTGCATCCCCCTCACACTCCAAAAAAAAAAAAACAAATGCCAAAAATGCAATGTTTACCCAACTCATTGTCAGACAATTAAGGCCCTCCGTTCATTTATTTGTGATGGAAAGAAATAGCAGAGTAATGAAGGGATGAAAAAGAAAGAATTATTGAACCAAAAAAAAAACTTCTCATGACTGGGCAGCTTGAAAAGGTCACATCGAAAAATAAATGGATGTGCACAGACGGGAAAAGGAGATTTGACTGATGCTAATGTTTTGACACTTCTGAATCACTCCAGCGCCTGCGCTTGTCGAGGACGCAGGGTGTTTTTATTTTAAATAGCCTGTGATTTCAAAGAGTGACAATATGAAAAGTGAGCCGGTTATTAATGAAGCGGGTATTAACAAGAATACTGGAGACAAGAATCTCATCTACTGCCTAACAAGCAGCAGTTAATTTGACCGGCTATCTCTCCAATTTCATCTCCATTTGCTTGTATCTTCACTCATTTTTTGTACATCTCATAATTGATTAGTTGGACTAGTGTAACTGCGAATGTGTGTTTTATATGTTAATCTGAATGGAACGGGGCACATAATTCATAACATCACAGGGAGTTTCACTTGAAAATTACATTCACACAAGGAATGGAGCAAAAGAGAGTTTGTGTGTGAGGGAGAGAGAACGAGGGGGGGAATGTCTGCATATCAATGTGAGCCAAAGTGCCAGAATGTTTGTGAGTGTGACCAGTCTCCGTATCAATTATTCAAGCTGACAAATGGCCACAGGCCGCCTGGTGTTTTAGCCAATTACAAATGGGCATACCTGAGGCAGATTTTGCCTCCGGCATTTCTCCTGATGCCTTTCACGCAGTGTGACAAGTCAGGACCCAAAACAGAGTCATCGCCACAGGTGGGGTTGCCACCCGAAGTCGACCAAAACAAACAATTCCAAAATGTCAAAAGTTGTCTCTGTGTCTATGTGTTTCTCTATGTGTGTGTGTACCAACAGCCTCTATTCCTTCTCGTGTGTGTGTGTGTGTGTGTGTTTGTGTGTGTTTGACATGTCTGTGTGTTATGAAATCTACGGGCCATTTCCAGGTGATGTAGTTGAGTGAAAATTCAGTTGTGTGCCGACCATGCTGGTGCCTGTGAATGGCAGAACCGTTGACTGTTTTTTCCTTCCTTTCTCATATCTTATATTTTCCCCATATCATGACATTTTCACTAGCACACCTCGGGGCCTGTATTTACGTTTCAGAGCAGCTGCTTTGTATGGGTGACAAGGCTTCGGCACATTGACATTCTAATATCCAATAACAAAACACATTTGGGTGAAAAGCGAAGGTTTTTCTCCTGGAGAGACGGAGAAAAATGTTCTGAAATATTTTAAGATGATGCAAAGTCTTTGATATATTCTCACCTTGTGAAGGGATTGTAACATCGCGCTCCACAGTATAATAATCATTATGTCAACATTGGTTTTGACAGTTTTTTTTTTATTTTAATTTTCGTACAAATACAGATCTCAAGCTACAAAAAAAATGCTTATTTTATAAATACATTTATTTCGGTTTTTTTTTTTTTCACTGGACGTCAGGAGGTCACGCATGAAATTCATTGGAGAACTATTTCTCGCTGCCTACAGCTTGAGTGTTGTATAAACTCCTCCCTAATCTAAAAAAAGGAGGGAGGTTCATCTCTCACTGCTGCTGCACCGTCATTGGCTTTACAGCCTTAAGAACATCCTTCTATCTATTGCTGTACTTCAGCAGCACTGGGAACATTTTGCAATTGTTCCCTCTCTGTCCGTAACACATTGATTTGCAGATATGCAGATGCAGCGTGGTGGGCGGCAGCACACGTTTTATTTGCATAAAGACCACTTTTGTCACTCTGAGCCCCGTGGACAGCAGGAAACCATTGTTCATTATTCAGTTGTGGCCTGTTGTGAATAATCTCATATTCAACATTACCATAAAGGTATAGTCTAGTAATAACTGACTATATGATCTGGCATTGATTTTTGCTGTTGTCTTGCGAAAAAGAGTGATGTGAGAGATGGAGGGTCGATCAGACTCCCTATGACGTTTGGAGATGTGCGCTTGTGTAATTGGCTGCTCTAGCTCCGCCTCTGTGTGCATACACCGTGCGTAAAATGTGTGTTCATCACTCCACTATAATGTTTACACAGTCCTTGTACCAGTGACGTCTGTGCCATGTCAGTTCTCAGAGCCAAACCTGCAGTTAGCCAATAACTCGGACTAAGGCCAATGTGGACTTTTACCACAGGGATCCTCAACCCCCTGAACACCCACCAGCTCATACACATGACTCTGCATAAATGAGGATGACAACTACCAAAGCACTCATGCATGTCCATCTGTGCAACTTTATAGTCCACCATTTGTATGCTTTTTGTCAGAACTTCACAGGGGGTCAAAAAATATCTGAATAGGTTAAAAGCCACCTAATGAGCTTAACTAGCACATATTTAATTAGTTTTTTAGCACAAACCTAAGACTGCATAAATAAATTTTATGTAATTTTTTTTTTTTTTTTTTTCGCGGAGATCTTCCTCACCTCCCTGCAGGGCTGCACTGCTGTGAACTAAACAGTGACTTCCTGGATAACGAGTTAAAACAACATTTTTAGTGGAATTTTTGACAGTTTGCTAAAAATCCATGCATGAACATACATGTAACATTGTGATTCACACCACAGCACTAACGAAAATGTCACCTCGGAATTGAACCCATCACCTAAATCAGTGATTCTTTTTCTGTTATGACCCCCCCTAGCAAGAAGAAAACTATTCACGCACCCCCACCCACACTCCGCCGCAACTATAAATAACAGCATTTGTCTATAAAATAATTCTAGGTACACCTCTGCATAACATTGTATCCTTGTTAACATAAATAAAAAGATATAATTCAACTTACAATCTGCAATTACACTTTATTATAGATTGGTAGAAAAAAAGAATGTTCCCCAGGGTCACATGCGCCCCCCTCAGTATCGCACCGCAACCCCCCAGGCGGGCCTGCCCCACACTTTCAGAAGCACTGACCTAAATGAACAGTGGGCAGCTTTTTTTGAGTGCCAGGGGAGCGTGGGGATGATACAATGCTCAGGGCACCTCAGCGGTATCTTCGCGATATGGGGCATTCGAACTGGGGACCTTGCGGACCCATGTCCGCTTCCTCTATGCCACTAGGCCA
>JAFBJS010001697.1:302865-345159 GCA_016785265.1 Paraplagusia blochii | reverse complement strand
GTGAAAAAAACCAAGCCCAACAGATAAAAACATAATAGCTGGTTCTGTAGTAGCTAATGGTGTTTGAAGTAAGAGCCCCGAACCATTTACTTTCCCTCTAACTAACTAATTGGTGGATACTGTGGCCAGCCGTCAAAATTGGAACATTAGTTACAAAAAGGTTTCTAGAGTGTCTGGGACATTTGAAGGGTCTGAAACATGTAATGGTGTGTAATGTGAGAATATGGGACCTTTAAGATGTGTATAAGAGACAGACAATGGACTCAGTGAACAACATGGCGGCGGCAGCAGCTGTCTCTCTCTCTCTGAATGAGCCCAGTTTATAATGTTAATCAATGTTTTTGGAAAGTTCTTCTGTCCAACACTAGACATTTATTGTTGACATTAAATGATGCACAAAGAATCATAGGACTGTTTCACACAAATATGGTAAAAAATAATTGTGTAATTTTTCTATAGCTTATATTGAAATTGTGTGTTAGTGTTGTACACAGTTATTTATAGAGTCTGGTCTCACACTAATTCAGAGGAGATGTGTATAAGAGACAGACACAAGGGTTAATGACTGTTGGGAAGAAAGACAGGGAAAGCAACAGGGCAGAGGAACCTGCTTGTGCCAAGGTCTGACCACTGTTTGCTTTTTCTGTCTCAAGTTGTCTCGCAAGATAACCAAATTGGGAAGTGTCTCAGGGATGAATACTGAAACATTTTTTTCATGGCACAGAAACAAACAAATTTCTTCTTTCTTTGGAAAAATAGTGGGTTTACTGTCTTGCTTACAGCCAAGGTGCAACATGGGGTGTGGGTTTTTTTCACCAAGGCCAATAAATGCTGCAGTAGATGTTCAGGAAGCAGAATGCGAGCTCTTGTGGGTGGTACCAGGTGGAGTAAACGTGACAACACGAAGGCCAGAAATAAGGCTCAGGCCACCTGCCCTCCCTCCGGCGACAGATGAACTAACATTGCGTGGAAGTGTCTCTCCTCCCCTCAGAAAACAATCCTAGCTTTTTTTTTTTTTTTGTGCAGTGATGCGCCGTCATCAGTGTTATGCTGCTGTGAAATTGGTCCATTAAAAGTTTGTGCATACGGTGTAGGGTGTACGAAATAGGATTAGACTGTACAGGTCCTTAAATCATTCTCCGTGCCCAGGCAGGAGGGTACATTGCACATTGCCTTAATACATCAAACAGACAAATATATGTTCTCCGGGACCACAAAGAAAACAATTCTATCTGCGATATCTAATAATAGCTCAATTACCATATCCTTCCGGGCTGTATCTATCATGAGATGTATGCTGGCATGTGCAGTGAGATATAGCATTAAGCGCTGCTTAGCATCATTTGAAAAGCAGTCATCTAACTAACACTAATACAAACAGACCTATAATACTTAAGTTGCACCGCTGCACACACCAGTGGTGGCTTCCATTCCGAGCCTCCTCGGCGGACTCATGTGTCGCTGTTGTGACAATGAATGGGCTGTAAACAGGAGCCCCTGACCAGAGATGGAAGTCTGCAAAGTGGAGGACAAAGGGGGGGGTGCACCGCCATGTTAAAGTGTAGCTGGTGTAAAGGCAGAAAGAGCAGCACTGTTTGTGCATCTTGTCAACTTGGGTTTGATGAGTTTGTCTTTGTTTTGCTCTCACGAAGCAAAGCGGGCGGCGTTTATCGGATAAAATGGGCTCAATCTGAGCTTATCTGTTCGGCCGCCGAACATCTTTGTCACATTTCAAGATGCCCCGTCCTGATGGAGTACTTTTCTCACTCGCTCCTCCATTTTTCCACCCTTCTTCAAACAAATCAATACGCCATAGTTTAGCCTTTCATAGGAAAGATTACAGAGAAATGGCTATTAAGGGCTTAGCCTCTATCACTCCTCTCATCTCAAAGCCACTTAAAAACTCTGGCAGTCCTGGGTTGGGTTCCAGGACCTGGTGCCCCGTCACACTGCGGGGGTAGTGAGAAAGCCTTAGGATCCCATCGACTTCAGAGATGTGCTTCTAACTCTGTGTGCATGACCAGCTTCACCCAAGGCAACAAACTTTGATGGGACATATTCTTAGACAACAACAAGGGCAGGCCAAAATGGACAAGGGCGAGAAAAGAAAAAGAGATATTACAGAAATTGGCTTTTTGCTGTTGTTGAAGTTTTTCTTTTTTTTCCTGTATGTCTTTTTTTTTTTCCCTGAGTCACTAGACACTTATATTCCATAGAGACTGACCACTCCTTCAAAATGGCTTCCTCATCTATCAGGCTGTAGCTGTGTGTGTGACTGGAATTAACAGGAAATGTCTGGCCTCTGCAATCAGGGGGAATCAAAATATCCACCCCCATCGGGACAAATATGAAAGGCACAGCAGTCAGGACTTTGTTGTCCTTTAGAATGTACCAGAGGTTATTTCTTCTTGTTCACTCAGATCATCCTACTCCGTCCACCACCGCCCCCACCATGGGGAGTAATGCATTTAGTTGCTCTGCTCCCCATCTCTGGACCAACCCCACCCCCCAATTTTCATTTTAACAATCTGTATTCCTTAATTTTCTATATTCACCCTCTGTTGTTGTTTTTCTGTTGTTGTCTATTGTTTTTATTCCACTGTCTCTTTGTTATGTACTTTAAATTGTCCTTGGGTGACAGAAAGGCACATAAAATCAAATGTATTATCATTATTATTATTATAGAAAATGCACAAAGACTTCACTACATATAAATGTAGCTACTGAAGAGGCTACAGAACAACAGCCACCGAGTCACCGTTGCACTGATGTTGAACGTTGCCTTGAGTCCTTCTGCTGAGTTTTATTTTATTTTTTTCTGCACGCAGCAATCCCCTCTGACAGCAACCCATGCGTTGGCAGCCCACTCTGTTGCTCACAAAATTAGCCGTCCACAAAAAAGCTACATCAGCTCTCATTTCCTTGCAAAGTGATGAGAGAGAACATGAATAGCATATAATTAGGGGAGTTGGCATCACATTTTCTAGCTGTGTCTGTTATTTCCCTTTTCCTTTGCCTAAAACCCTGATGTTCACCTGAACAAAAAGAACACATTTCTGTTGTTTTGCAATATATTTCTCTGGCTTATTTTTGTCAGTATTTTCTGGCATTCCTGATTGGAACAATATACCCCTCTTTTGCATACACTCACCTCACTTAATCCTCATGATTTAAGGAGCAGAGATTTCCTTCCTTTCTTTTCTAATTTACCTCGAATAGAAGATGTGTTGACAGAAATGAAGCATAAATGATCACGATTCCTCCCCCCCAAAAAACTCAGTCAGGGATAAAATGAAGCTACTGAACCACACTTATTGGTGGGATTAGCATGCAGTCAATCATTTGCAGATATAGCCCAATGAGCACTGTTTAATCAATACAAGGCCCCGGCTCCTGCCAGGTGAGAACTTTCAGGGCCACACTCTGGACTGACCTCAGCTCTAGAAAAGTCAGATTATTCACCTCATGTACACACCTGCAACTGCAAAATGACCCTTATTTTGAAGTCCAAAGCAATGAATAAACATATGTTTAGGCAGCCTTAAATATTTGCTGTCATTCCATAACTTGTGCGTGTATAATCTGCGGTGTATATCCTGGTTGGTGTACCATCATGATTATGTATTGATGGGATGGAAGCTTGGATATCTCTGTTTCCCACCGCTGCTAGCACTTTTAGTGGCAGTGGTGGCTTAGCGGTTAAGGTACTGGACTGGTACTAAGGTTTGAATCCATCAACTGCCAGGTTACCACTGAGGTTCACTGAGCATGGCACCGTCCCCCACCCACTGTGCCCTGGAGCTCAAATCCACTGTTCACTTTGGTGATGGGTTTAAGACAGAGGTTGCATTCCGTTGGGTGTTTGCTTTTTTTTCCACAATCAAAATGTAGAAATTATCTTTATTTTCTTAATAGCACAGCAGCAGCAAATGACTACATTTGCAACAATGACCACATGTTTTGCATCTCACGGGAATCATATAGTAAAAATAATATTTGATACAGTTAAATTATAAATGACACATAAATATTACATAGTATTCTTGAAAAACGGTGGTGGAAAAATACATGCGCAATATGCAGCATTGTATTTTGTACTCTCAAATAATACTCTGGTATGTGACCTTTTTTACTTAATCACATGCAAATCAGCTCATTGTCTTTCCTGTCTTGTCAGTGGCATTTCCAGTATAAGAGAAGGCTGGCAGATGCGTTGAGAGAAAAACTAGTATACTGATTTAAGACAAATTGTATGTATGTATATATATGTAAATATATATATACATATATATAGGCTTGAAGCTGTATCTTATCAATGTGCTTCTCTTTTGGGAAATTTCAACTAAGTATGTGATGAGTGAGGTAGTGTCTGAAATTGCCATATTTACCGGCATTTCATCTCAAGCACAATTTTTTTTTTTACGTAAAAAAAAACAGCAAAATATTAAGAAAATTTTATGACTCATTGAATCAATTCAATTTTCATGATTCAATGAGTGTACTTGAATTATCGCAGGATGTGCACATACACACATATATGTGTGGCAGATACGTATGCGGGTTGCAGATAATTCATCTGCCAGTTTTTCTCCCTGTCTGTCTATCTATTTTTCCTCCACATCCCCCTCCCTGGCTGCCTGTGGCTCTCTGGCCGGGGGTAGCCAACAACGCTGGTGTTTTGATATGGACAGCTGGTCGCTCCATCTTTCAGGACCCCAGAAGGTGTGAAATCTGGGATACCTTTCATAGCACATTACCCTCATTTTGGCGAAATGAAGGAAGCAGCACAAGGCCGGGAAATCTTTCAGGAGAGGAGCAGTTATTTATACTAGAGTAAAAAATCTTTTGTTCTGGTAGAAGAGGTGTGCGTTATGCACCCTGTCATTAATAGTCTACATTTAGACTATTGATGACCAAATTGACTAGTTTTCCTAATTGACTGAGGGAGCAAAGAGCTAATATTTGTCATTGTGACATTTCCATTATGGCAACGGAGTCCGGTCCAGTGAAGCCTCAGATGTGTCAATAGATGAAAATAAATTGTGTGTGATAGTGAGCATTTAGGTGTCAAGCATTGAAAACCTAATGTGTCTGGAAAAGTCAATTTTGAATCCAAAAATACCCAAAGATATATTGCTTACAAATTTTATCATTACAAACAAATCAATTTTCCATTTATGTTATGATTCTGTTTTGCAAAAATGAAAGACAGGCAAATACTAAAGAAATAAATCTGATGCATTACAATGATGTCTGTGAATTAATCATAATTCATGATGATTATTTATTGCAATTATCTATGAATATTCATGACTTACCCAGATTCCAGGATGTAAAGGTGCTGTGAAATGTGATTTGAGTGGCTGAGTGCTGTCTCTGTGAGACGGTAAAGGATAAGTGGATGGGTGGTGAGATTACAACAGGAAGATGAAAGTTTGTTTCTGACATATTTTTGTGTTGTTTCAAAGATTTTAAATTGTTCTAAACACAAAGTGTTATGAAACAATCTGCAAATGCAAGACACTGGCTTGGCACGTGCCAAAAGAGGTATTTTCAAAACTTAAAATTCTTGCCCTCCTCCATTATAATATGAAAAATTGGGTTTATTTGCACAACCAGGGTTCTTTCCTGAAGTTGACGCTTCATGTTGGTTTGGATGTGTCATATGCAAAAGATGTGACTGAGAGCTGAGGCTTTGTGGTGAATTGGAACCGTGGGGTCACATCGAGTAAGAGCCAGATTTCATTTATTTCCCTGCTCCGAGATGGTGACTTATTTTGCGAGGACAGAGGATAACACTATTATGTGTTTTGAAACAACAAATTTACAAAATCAGATTAATTATGAGGCCGTTGTAAGACTGTTTTACTTGAGTGTGCTTCTAGGTCTGTTTATCTGCAGTTATCCAAAAAGTTAAGTTGTAAGAGACTGTACTTCTTCTTGGAGTTGAAAGACGTATCATTCCTCAACTGAGGAACTTCATCTGTTTTTGGTTAATATAGAAGGTAATAAGCATTGAGCATGTCACATGTCCAGATGTGAATGGGAATCGCCGTGGTCACAGCCGTCTCAAGATTGTTATTGATGAGCAGATTAGGATGGGATCTCAAGGCAGAATGGTATAAAATAGACAACTGATGATGCAGAGCTCCCCCTTTATTCAAGATTGGTTGTTCTAGATGGACATAGATGGCTTCCTTCACTCCTCTCTCAAACCACTTGTCCTCCTTTTCTAAAGTACGTCCATCAGAGTCCTTGAAATAGTGTCCCTCTTCTTTGAGATTGAGATAAACCGCTGAGTCCTGTCCTGATATGGTCGCCCTTTTGTGCTGGGTCATGCGTTTGCGGAGTAGTTGTTTGGTCTCCCCAATATACAGATCTGAACACTCTTCACTGCATAGACCACATTTTTCCCTTGGAGTTTTGTCCTGTTTGAATGCGTTACCCGGTTTGAAGTGTACTGGAATGTTGTGTATGTGGGTTGGATCCTTTCTTCTGCCTTTTTTACTGTTTTGCTGAAGACAAATTGGGGTTGGGGTAGCCACAGGTTTTCAGCGTCTGTCTGATGTGTGTGTGTTCCTTTTCTTTCCCCTCCGTTCGGGATGGGATGCTGTCTGCCCAGGGTTGCAGGGTCCTGATGACGGCATGGTTGTGTTCCAATGGGTGGTAAGAGTAGGTAGACCTGTAGACCTAAGGGAGCAGCTAGAGGAGAACAACTACTAGTGTTCCCTCTTACATCAACCAGAAACTGAAGAAGTTCCTCATTTGGGGAAAGAAATATCTATTAACTGCAAGAAGAATTCCAGTTACTTACAACTAATCTTTTTGGATGTCATGACCTGGGTAGATGAGAGATATTTGTAGTTATCTTTTGTTAATTTGTGCAGTAAAATTTGATCATTATAAAACAATATTACCCTTATATTCCACAAACAAATAATATTTTCAAAGTAATGGTAAAATAAAGGCCTACGAAAAATCACCAATCAAGACCTGTTCTGAAGTTGGAACGGCCAGCTCTTCTTTGAGAACTAGGCCAAAAAAGCGGGCTCTCTGGAAAGAGTTCCCATAAGTGCATGCTGTGTGTTAGGATGTTGATTTAAGCTTCACATGCCTGAAGTTTTTTCTTTAATCTAAGAAAGGTTAAGGTAGATTTATTCACTTTTTACCCTCATAAGGTGTTTCAGCCTCAAATATGATCTAACAGCTGGCTTTACCTTTAGACCTTTTTTCCTGTGTTCACCGTAATAAGTAGATGTCAGAACGGGTGAGAAATGAAGGCCAAAGTTTGCGTTAAAGCAGATAAAGTCTATGTAGCACCAACACAATCTCATATCTAAAGTTCGACTACTCCAGATGTAGCAGCTCAGAGACCACTGTGATTGTGAAGAAGTTTAACAAAGATTCATCCATCGATATGGTCAGTCCTCATTCGATTAGCTCACCCTTCATTCTTTCTCACTATTTGGATTAGTGGCCTCAGCAGAGCAGCAGAAGCACATACACTGGGGCTTTTGCATGTTCCATCTCCAGCTTGTCAGTATGCGCAGGACACAGTGGATCAGTGTTTATTGAATCATTTTCCAAATAGGGGAAACGATAATTACAAGAAATGGCAGCTCTGCACATTATGCAAGTGCTGTGCCATGACTTTGGAGCCAAACGGGCCTTCTTATTAAAGGCAGCCAGGCTAGTGAAGCTCCTAATCTATTTCTAGGATTTCCGAAGCTTCAGCAATCCAGGGATTAGACGTTTTCTCACAGATTTAGACCCCTCCTCTCCAGCTCAACCCCATCTTTTTTTCCTCCTCTACCCATTCTGCCAGGCCACCCCCCCTACTCCCAGCCTCCACTCCCGCTTACGCTCTCACCAATGTAATGTTGGCGTCTGCAGTTTGTCAATTTGAACCTTTTCTATTTCACTATATAACACACACACACCCACCCACCTACATCACATAATAATAATCTGCATTCAGACATATCCCTTATAAAGCGAACACGTACACGCCTACAGTTCTGTCTGGGTATGTTTGTGGCCTCAGGCGAGCGGTGGTGTTAGCACAGCCAAGTCACTGCATAGTAACTTCCGACTGGCATGTGCAGTACAGTATGTGTGTGGTACACATATTGTCAAAAAGAGTATCTATGTTTACAGGAAAACATGCTGCTGTGACCAAACTCCACTGTTGACATACCATACATGTATCCACTATTTCCTGGAAACACACCCAGATGAAAACATACAAGCTCACTATTGTCACAGCTGCTTCTGCAAAATTCTGATGATTCTGTCCCGTGATTATGGTGCTTCTCACATCCTTAAAACACATTCATTAATACATATTTTTTAATAAATATATAAAAGAATGTATATAAAAACAGCTTTTACATTTAAAAAGTTGAATAAAAATCAAAAGTGAAGGCTGTGCCTGGTGTAAGTGAATGGACACGGACCGTTCAGTCTACAGCGCTCGGACCAATTATCTTGCGAGATTGTGACCTCATAGCCTTCTAGCTGACCCTACATAGAAGGCAACACATACGTGTCCCGTGATTGGATAAGCTCTCCCGGGAGTCTGACAATGTCATCTTGTTTGATTTTCCCCGACTAATAGAACTAACTGTATTGTATGGCATGGCTGATTTGAAGGGAAAAGTCCCGCTGATCTCCTTGATTTTCTTCGGATCAAAAATCTGAGTGAGAATATGGCGGAACTTTACGCACTGGCATGTTTGGCTGTAACTATCTGCCTGCCTATCTGTGTCCACTGCCTCTGTTGAATGCTCATTCTCGGCATCGAAGCGTCTGGCAGAAATACGCCCGGACAGACGCGGCTTTCAGCATTTGCCTCCATGTCCATGTAAACAGACTCGCTGATGGATCTGAAATGCAATGATGAATTGTTCGACAGTCTCATTGAAGTTTATTTGAAAAAAAGAAGGGTGGGTTTTATTTTTTAGATATCGGGGAATGATACAGTGTTGGTGAGTGCACATTTTGAACAGGTTTTAGTCATGGTTCTTAGTTATTAAATCATTTATAACAGAGTTAAAGGAAATAAAATGTGGTATGTGTATTTGTTCACTAGTCGGACTTTGTTAAAGTTCTAAAAAACAACTTTCACATTTTGACTACCCGGTTTATAGGATTATTTAAAATGTCTCTCCAGCGGCATCAAACCTAGTTGGGACAAAACAAATCGTCAACCACTTGTCCACCGTCACATTCAAAGGTGTCACAGTGATGTTATTATGAGGCGTATTAATTTGACGTAACAAAACTATGACGTCACTGAAGGCCTACGGTTGAAATGCACGGCCCGCCACTGCAAATCCGTTTTAATTTGTCTTAACTACATTAAACAAAAATAATGATAATTGTGACTTTGATTATTTATGTTAAAATCATTATTTTATAATTCTGTTTGGAACAACATACACAAAAGGCTGCTGGTTTTATTTACAGGTACAATTCCTAATTCATAAAACATTTTTCCATGTAGTCTTGAAGATCTACAGCTTTGCTCCAAGAAAAAAAGTTTATGAGGGAGACAGCTGGACTCAGAGGTTAAACTCGAAGGGTCAAAGAATGTGAAACATGGGTAACAATTGGCCTTGTGTTAGTGACACAAACAGGTTGGAGGTTTAACACCGGTTGTAATCACGCTATAGTTCCGGATGTCATTGTTGGACAAAAATATGAGCGCACATGTCCAAGAACAAGTACACTCACACGCACATGTGTGACAATAATAGGACCCATTATTTGGGGACTCATTTATTTGACTCGTCTGTAGTTCCCTTTTCTATACAATGGGATGCTGCCTCAACAAATTCCCCAGTTTATTCAGATTAAACATTACTTGCATTGTCTCAAAGAGTCTTTATCAACAAAAAACCTGAGACCGCCTCAGGACTTGCGGGTTTGAGATTTCATCAGCGGTCATGCTCTCCATGTTGATTGTAATAAATTGAGTGTTGAATCAGTTAACACATTTGTCCTTCGCATTGCATACAGGGCTTTGCTGGAGCTTGGATGACTTCCAGAAAAAAGAAAAATAGAGCCTATAAAAGTTAATTTGTCATATTCTTCTATAAATGTTTTTTTTTTTTTTTTTTAAAGTTACAGCGAAGATTGTGTAATAAAAAATGAGGGGGAATTAAACTGCAGCTGGGAAGCCTCTGGGGATAATATGCTTTTTTTTTTTAGTTCGGAACATTTGTTTCAAGATTACAGAAATAGCTTGACCAAACCCTCCAAATTACTGACCATGTTCAAAGAAAGGCTCTGGCACAGTAAGACTTCCTATAACACAGAGCTCCTACAAATTGAATGTGACCAGATGAGACAGTTAAACACGCTTTTTCTCCCTCAGTAAAGTTAACCGCCTGTGTGGTGGTCAGGTGGGACGTGGCCTTAGACGAGACATGTCATGATTGGTCTGATGGGATCCACGGGGCGGAATAACCAGGTCCGACAAACGGTCCCTCAACTCTGCTTGCCAGTTTTCTCCACAGTCTCCAGTCCTTCCCGAGCAGCCCAGACTTGACCAGCCCTGGGACACCGGGGGAGGACTGGGTGAGGCACGTGTGGATTAGACCTGATCCCTGTAGCTTTCAGTGGAAACTGGTGAACGGATGGAGAGAGGCTTTTTATCAGCGAATTAAACTAGAGATTCATCCAGGGCTTATGTGATTAAAAGGGGAAGAGGACAGCATCAATTAACAAAATCCCTCCCCAACATTTTTGCCAATATTTGCTTGAGGACGTGCTGTCTGCGTTATAAGCTCCTTTTCATTGCATGCACGAATATTCCGAGTTCCTTTCACTGCAGTTTCTAGAAGACTTTGCTTCTTGTTTGTTACAATGAACCCCCAGAAGGAAGGGCATTCGTTAGGACTTTTGAGAAACAAATATGTCATAACTCTAGTGTAAAAGAAATAGCGAACACTTGTTGAGGACCTAAACTACAATGGTATCGCATAAACAAAATTGTATTAATGTCATAGAAACACCACTTGCTTGTGATACAATTTCTATGCCTTGTTTGGCTCCATCCATACCAGAAAGTAAGATTAACTTCATTATTTTCTGAGGTAAACTGATCAGAATTGTTAAGGGAAATAGTGTCACTTGAATATCCACCAGTTGTATAAAGCAATGCTTTGATTTCCTTTTGCATTTACTAAATGCACATGAACAGATTTCTGACCTGAAACTGTTGGACTCATCCCAGTTCTTATCCAACATGAGAAGAAATATCACTATCTTTCCTGACTGTTGCGATTCAATACTCATTCATTTTCTTTATGCAATGCACTCTGGGTGAAAAGACTTCTCATGCATATGTAGTCACGGATTGGCCATGACCTAATGGCTTCATGATGGGAGGTAAGAGTTCCTACAATTGCCATGTTCTTTTTAGTGGGTGACTAAGTTTGAGTTCTCTTCACAAATGAGACGCATATGAGTATCTATGTCATTAGAGGTTGCTTAAACTTTTGTAGTGGGACTCCAACATACACACAAAGTGGAGGACAATGGGTCATCATCAGGTTATCTTCCTCATTTCATCAAACAGTATCTTAATAAATATTCAGTAGTTCTGAAAGATTTTTACTGTTTTTAGAACTCAAAAAAAAAAACAACCACAGAGGCCCTGATTAAAAATCAGGGCCTGTCAGTTGTCAGAGTAGGTTAGTTTTCAAGCCAGTTTAGCCAGAAAAGAAAACGAGAATTAACTGTCATTGTGACACAGCAAACCACTGCAAATAACTAAAATTGGATCTCTACTTAAGAGATTTGGGTCTGGAAGCTTTCAGACTCAAGTCCACCAACTGACAAGTTGCCACTGGCAACACCCCTGGGTACCCAGGCTGCCTCCTTTGGTTATGATGAAATGCTCAGGTCACTCACAATTGTGTGAAAAATACATTTGCATTACTTTTCCTTCCCAAGTGTCTTAAAAATGATAAAAAATAAACAATGAAGAATTAATAAAAAATAACTAATTAATTCATATTAATCCCTAGGGAGTATCCTTCGGGAAATGATGCCTCTGCATTTAACCCATCACTCTAGTGAGCAGGGGTGCTGTGTGTGGGGGACCATACTTAAGTCACCTCAGCGGTAACTTGGCGGTAGGGGGATTCGAACCGGGGGCCTTGCAAACCCAAGTCCGCTTCCTTAACCACTAGACAACCAACTGCCCCTTTATGTGTATTATGTGTATAAACTAATTAATTAAGAAAATTGAATGGCTAAGATGGCCCAGAAAACTGATTGATGAATTTATTGTAAACTTTAAAACATACTTTTTACCCTCCAACGTATTGTTAAAAAAGAGGTGTCAAAACACTGTTATTAAATATCAATAACACCAATATAAAGTATTGGTCATGTTCACAAATGTGAATACTAGTGTATTGTGATAAATTCACTGCTACCCTGTCACTGATCAAATCTCTATAACTGTAATCATTCAATGGCCCTTTCAACACATAGGTTATCTGAAAAGACCATGTCCCTTGAGTCACCTTAATCTGACCCTGCCAAAATGTTGCGGCATGCAGGCCGAGCCGTCACAGAGAAAGGATTTTACAGCACTTCTGTGTACAGTGGGTTGCCATCTCATTAGCCCTACAATATGGTCATCTGACATCCCCCGGAGCTTGTGCTGCTCCCCAAGACGTTTGTAATCTCAGTTGACACTGCGCCCCTGCTCATTGTTTCTGACACCATTGTTAAAAAGCCACGTCATCGATAAGATGCGTCAGTTTCAATTGACTTCTTCTGACAAACGTACACACACAAGAACTGTTTTAACAGGACCGGCACACACTCACAATACACTCACAAGTCCCGCATACAAGTGGAAGCTCCTATCTGTTGAGCTTTGTTACAAGTACATCCTTAAAAGTTGCTTTGTTGGCTAATAATCCTAATTACTGGGCCTGTTGTGGACATGATAAGCACTAATGGCAGTTCTCGGCCAGTGTGACACTCCATAAAGAGATGCTTTTCAAACAAAAGCCTTGGCAACAGAGTGTCTTGAGAGTCGGAGAAGAAAAGGTTACGATGAGATGAAAGGGGAGGAAGTGTAAGAATAAAGGCTGCGGAATAAAAAAGGACTCTGTGCTGGCGCTGGGCAGTTGTTAAAACAGCAGTTGCTGGAGAGATGCTGAGAGGAGGGCAGGAAAAACAAGAGAGAGGCAGTGTCGAGAAGAGAGGAGAAAATTGTCCTTTATCCCTGATCCCCAGAGTGAGGACTAAAGTGTGAGGAGACAGAAGAGTGGGCTCTGCCAGTCATCAGGGGAGGGGGGGGGGTTACGTTAGTGTTGCTGCAAAACATGGTGCTCGAAAAGACACTGAAGTGACCAGGTGTGTCGTCCAGAGGTGGGATATATCTGGAAATGCTGCTGAGGATTTTAGTAGTTTTTGGAAACACGAGCTGCTTAAAAAGGATATATTTCCAGATATTCTGAATCAAAACATGAGGGTCAGCAAAGTTGTTATTTCTGAAGGTCGCAGTCTGGCCTCAAATGACTGAAGTGAACAACCTCTCATCAGACGGACGGTTTCAGATTCCTGTATTTTTTAACATATTTGAGTCCTCATCTGTGTTCTATACCTTACTATTCTGCCTGCAGATTGTATATGTATGTATTTGTGACAATTTGTGCCTTGGCATGACTGCATCAAAATTATATTACAGACGAGGCAAAGACAATTATTAAAACAGACCTGGGTTATTATGGATCCAATTCAGTTAACATTTGTGTTTAACAATGTATATATAATAATTGTTATTCTAAATATATAGCATAATATTAGAAGGAAATGTTACTGACAAGTTCTATATACAATGTCCAAGTATCAGTAAATAAAAAAAACAACTTTGCTCTGACTGCATATGGCCATGCATTGGGATAAAAAAAGGATTAAAGAAGTGACATTTTCCTTGTGGTTTATTTGTAGTATTTGCATGTTCATTTTGATTGCTCCCCCGACTTTGAAAATTATTCTTGAACATGTCATTTTCTTGTATATGTCCATGCTATTTCACTTTCTCACGCTTTGTTCAACGTTCTGACATTTTATTTTTTTTTTTTCCAGGCCCACTGGCATTGACTGGCGTGTCATTGTAATTATTTTGTGTTCACGGTTTGTCACAGATAATTAGCATGATGGCAAACATGCTTCTCTTTAGTTTATTGATAGCATAATTAGCATATCATAAGAACAAGTCGAGATCTGGGATCAGTCTCCTGATGTTCGTCTGGTTGCACTGAAATTGCTAAGACACCAACTGTATTGTCATGACACGGTTAAATACTAAGGGTGTTGGATATTATTGGCCTGATATTAGCAAACTTATGTGATAATTGCTAATATATTGCCTGGGTTTTGCCAAATCTACAAGAATCACACATAGGGTACTGGAAAGTTCATCTTAGTTTTGGGGGCAACTGTGGCATATATCCGTTAATATTGGTATTGGACAATATTGGCAAAACCCGATATCAGTAAAGGGATCTTTCAGACGTTCCTATTAAATACTAATACTATTTTGCAGCATATGCGTCTGCAGCATATGCGTCTGCTGTAACTAATAGTATATACACTCCACTCGTTGGCAACAAAGTCCTTTGTTCTGTCATTTGAAGTTGATTCACGTGTCACGGCAGATCATTTCCTGCTTGTTTGTTGGGGATGTGGGAGTTGCTCTCAGTTTACCAATGTCAGTGAAGTGTCAACAGAGTTCTTAAGTAATCAACACCAGATGCTGGGATCAGCACAGTTGTGATGGTTCCTTATTACCATGTGTGTGACTGCAACATGAAGAAGAGGAGTGTTGTTGATTATCAGTTGTTGCACCGGCATCAAATTGTAACATAATGTTGCTGCAGCTTTTCCATGATATGCGTTTAACCAATTATTTACGCCTTTTTTGTCTCTCTCTTGTTCTTCTTTAATATTTGTCTTAATGTTTCGATATTATTGATATTGATATTATTCTTAGGACATTTATTCTTGCTCAAGTGCCTTGACTTCCAACTTAAGAAACTCAAAGATTTTACTTTATACTTTAACCCTGAACAATAGCTTTGTGTACACCAAACTATAGATCTGACTCTGCATGTGAAAGCACCTATCCTGGAAAGGGGTTTTTACAAGGTATGACTATGTATAAGCATTTAACAGTTTTCACATCAACTTATGTACGTGGTTTTCAGAGAATACATTTTTAGAATATGTTTACAATGGTAACAGAGGAATCGAATGCTTAGGAACGTGTAAATCAACATGTTCCCAAGTTGGTGGTCTGCCCACAAAGACCAACCTGAACATTAGTGTAGTGTAATAGTATTTAGATAGCCATTGTGCTAACATTGGGGCCCCTCTGACTATTATAGCAGACAAATGAGCTCCATGCAAGTGACTAATTTGCAAATGGGAGGGGGACAGTTGTTTCTTGCAGGATATCACACTCCTTCACCAGGTTAGGTGTGGCCCAGTGTGGGCCTTCAGACCACTCGTACCTCTGTGAGGTGTTAGCCTTTGACATATGGCTCGTTTCATCACCCTAATTACAGCTTATAGAGGGTCTTCTACAGCTCAGTGTGAGACCACCTTGAATATAAAGCAAGCCCTGTTTGTTTCTGCTTCAATTTAAGAAAACAGCAGAGCAGACAACTGCCCAGGGTGATGTGTTATTTCAATAATTAATCAGGCAACCAACACAAACAAGACATAATTGATCACTGAACTGTGAGAAATGAGATGAATTATTATGAATGAAAGGAATCAAGTCACGGCAAGTTGCTTAAAGCTAGTACGCAAAGGCTCATTGAAAACAGAAAGACCTGCTCTGCCTCTTGTTGTACGTTGCTTTACACAAGTGATTTTTTTTTTTCCATCTGTCCATCTTGGACCAGAATGGGTTTGTTACAGATAGTTATGAAGATTCAAATGTCTTTTACATCCTGAGGGAGTTGCCCTTGATGTGCCCATGCTACCATTGCTATCATCCACATGATGTGCTCTTGGTCAGTTTGGTTGAGCAGTTCAGCAGATTTCCTCCAGCCTTATCGTGTCAAACCAAGCCAGTTTCCCCAGGCTTCATATTTATTAGCAGTATTGTATGTGAGCTGGCATCCAATATGATCAGCAAAGCAAATGTGCAGTGGACATTAACCATGCTTGATGTGGCTGTTTCATGCAGAATGAATGGGTTTAAGCATTGATGGAAATGTACAATCATTGACTTAAATCTGAAGCGTTGTATTTTGAAAATTTTATGAACTAGTAAGTAGCAGGAATGATACGAAGATCAAGACTGGTCTCTTGGATCATCTAGCAGTGGTGGACGTAAGTGCACAAGCTGAGACCACCCAAGGGTGCATGACAATTCACTAATTCCTAAATGTCACTGTATTCTGTTTCTTGCGTGTGTTAAAATGTTCCCCCTTAGCATAACTGAATCCTCTTCGTCAAAGATGTAAAAAGAAGGAAATTCACTCCCACTGATGAAAAAACTGTACCCTGTATTATTGCAACACTATATGAACCTCAGTACATGTTACAACTCTATGTGTCTGAAAACAGACTTTAGGGGTCTAGGAATGGTGGCTGGTTTGCAAATGGGAATAGTCACTTTGTGGGAAAACCTAAAATATGGACCCCTGATCTTCTCTCAGCTATCTAGACTGAAAAGGATGCATGGCGTAAAGCTGGCAGAAGCGAGGCCAATCATAATATATTATTTTGAGAACGTAATTTTCTCATGCCTTGCAAGTAATTAACCTCCACACAATAAGGTATTGGAAGCAGTGCAGACACAATTCCAGGCTCGGGGTTTGTTTAAAAAGCCTATATGATGATTGTAACAGGGACACGGGGTAAGAGGGAAAAAAAAGAAGCCAAGATTCGACTTTATCTGGTACAGGGAGCCGTTTCTTTAGCATTCTCTGCCTGGTTTTATTCAAAACTGCTGTTACTTCACTTCTGTTGAATTGGGTTTTGTTCCTGGCTAATTCCAGCTCGTCTCAGTCCAGGCCTTGTGGGAACTGCCACGATCACTTACAATCACTTCAGTCAAACACCTGGGAGATAATTGACTGGGCTTCGGTCAAACTTGTTTTTTTTTTCTTTTCTCCCTTCTCTCTCTTTCTCTTTCCCAGAGTCTCCACAATAGAGACAAAGAGCATAGGCACAAAAAAAGATCACAATCACTAAATCCATTCCCTGTATGGATGGCCTGAGAGCCAAATTGCCTTGCCCTAGTCTGGGCCAACCTGATGTGAAAATAGTTGGGGAACGGTTATGGTTTAAGCTTGGCGGTCCCTCAGGAGATGATAGAAATGGTGGGAAACCCAAAGACAAATATATTTTTTCATACCTTAACACAGTGCTTCCCAATCTTTTTCTGTTACGCCCCCCCCCAGCAAGAAGAAAACAATTCGTTCCCCACCACCCACTCTCCGCCGCAACTATAAGTAACAGCATTTGTCTATTGAATAGTTATAGCTACACCTCTGCATAACACTGTATCCTTGTTAACATAATGAAACAAAAAAAGAGATATAGTTCAACTTACAAGGATGTGCAATTACACTTTATTGTAGTATGGCGGAAAAAAAAAAACATGTTCCCCAGGGTCATACGCGCCTCCCTCGGCCTTAACAAATACTTTGAGACTGAAATTTCCAAATGCACAACAACAATAATTATGGTTGGTCTTCCATTGGGTGAAAACCATTAATGCTATATTCATGTGTTAAACTCAGGCCTGGGCAAACTAAGGCCTGTGGGCTGGATGCAACCCATTGAGCTTGTCAATGCGGGCCGCATCGAAAAGCTCAATGGGTGGTCCAAATTAAATATTATCTTTATATGAACTCTTTTTTTCTTGCATTATGCGTTTCCCCAGTAAATGACGCCATAAACGATCCATCATTCTGCTCTGGAGTCAGCTAGCGGTCTCATCACATGCATTTGTTAAGGACATTCGCAGCTTGTTTGACAAAACTGCATTCTCTGCCTCTTTTTCTCAGGCTAAACTTAATTAAAATGTATTCTGTATTAAATGTTAGATGAAGGATGCAGTTAAAGCACAGAAGCAATTAATGTACCAGTTCCAGATGAAGTCCGCTGCAAGGGTTTGAAAGCATCTGTTATTTAGAATGGTCCTCATCTGAGGAGAAGCAGGTTTTAAAATGGCCATGTTAAAAAAAATAAACACCTAAAGCAGCTGAACAAGCTCAGTTTAAATGCTTAAAGTGTCTTTTAATGCCCTGAGAATGAAAGTAGAAATGCTGGCTGATAAAAAGTTTGGGCCTTCATGAACATCACTAGTGTCTCTTGTCCCTGAATAGCTGCAGCCTTTCTGGTAATTGGCCACTTCACTTACCTCACAGTAATACCATGCTTAGCTTTTCTAAATTAGACAGCATGCACTTCTAGTCGGTAAAGAAAGGGAACCAGCTAATAATTTTTGAATTAGAGCACGGCAGCAGCAGGAGCGACCATTAAAGTCACCCTGCTATTAGTCATTATACAGTAGTTAGACTTTACAGTTTCCCTGTTGAACCTAATTGTGTCCCGGTCTCATTATACTTTATTGTAATATTATTATCATGTAGAAACAAATCGACAGTGTGGTCTTATCAGTGAATACAACCCTAATGAATTCATGCTGTTGACACTCTAATCTTATTCAAGGTCAGATACAGCATAAATGAAACATTTATAAAATAAAAAAAAAGAAAAAATAACGCACCTTGTAAACAGCAGCCGGCTGCCCTGACTTCTTATCTTACACTTGGCTGCAGCCTGGTCCTCCAACATAAAGACAATTATTTATCTGACTTACCATGAGGCCACCTCCTGATGAGAAATCACATTTTAGCATACAAGTGCTCATATCCCTGCCCTGTTTACTCCAGCTGCCTGTGGGGCTGTGGCTAGAGGGAAGGTAATCCTTATTAAGGTAATGTATATTTATTATTTTTTAACTGTTCTATATCCCAAGGTCTGCTTTTGCAAGAATATGAGATACCTAATGACAAACTTACTCTTATTTAATTAATTTAACTTTTAAATAATTGGTTCTGTCTACTTGTACACTGGAAGTCCCCGGTCTTTTCTCTTAACTTTACTGTAACACAATTGTTGAAGTATCTTTAGGGGGGTCACTTCAAAAGTGATGATGAATATAAACACAAAGTTCCATCTATAAGAAGCTCACTGTATAGGATTCCTGGTTGGAATTGGTTTTAATGACTCAATGTCCCAAAGGTCCTGAACATTAAGCAGCAACGACATTACTGATTTCTTTGATATGTCCTCATGATGAAGGTTCTCAGTCATCCAGGCCATGTCCACGGTTGAAGGGTTTAGGGTTAGGCAACTGGACATGTTTCACCTCTCATCAAAAAAGCTTCTTCAGTTCTAACTGTTAGTGGGGAAAAACATCCTGTGAGTGAGAAGGGATCCACACCTGGGTTCACCTGTGAAGTGTGTTAGTTGTGGTAAGATGGGTGTAGATCAGGGATGTCAAACCAGATCCACAAAGGGGCCGGCATGGCCGCCGGATTTTGTTCCAACCAACCAGCAGCACATCTGAGTTGAATTTACAATCAAGTGATCTGAGTCTCTGGACAGCTGATTGGTCAACTGGTTTGCTCTGTATAGGTTGTAACAAGAACCTGAAACCACAGCGGCCCCTGAGGAACGAGTTTGACACCCCTGGTGTACATGGTTTGTGACCAAAATGCTCACATTTTGGCCAGTGAAGAAAGATGGTTTGAGAGAGGGACGAAAGGGGTCCATTTGTGTCAACTTGGAGAAAAAGAAACATCTTACAACAAAAAAAAGGTGGTTTGAGACACACCTCACTACCACATACAAAGCCCTTTTGGAAAAATATACCCAAAGGATTTCCCAAGCCATCGGGATCACAAGTCAAAGAGGCTTTTGACCAAAACCACTTTGACAATGACGGTAACGACCCATCAATACCCATTTAACGACTTGTACCACTCTTCACAGGTGACCCCAGGTCCACCCAACACGAGGTGAATGCGAGCATGAACCTGTTGGGGCTCGGTAGCTCCAACAAGTTTGAGAACCACTGTACTAGTCCCAGAGTGGACACATAAGATGATACGGTTAGGCCCACTATTCTGTAAACTTTTACACCAATAATGCTGATTAATGCCTCACAACAACATCAGTGGCAGAAACCATGCTTTGTTTGATTATGCTGGCAACATTTTTGCATTCCTCTTTCTACTTTGTACACTTTTTGAAATTTTCATGTCCATGATCTGTAGGCTAAGATATCTTCCAGTCATGATATTTTAGAGCACAGATAACACAGCACCACATACCGGCCTGGCATATGTACTACAGACCATGACGTTGTGTTGTGCCGGCTAGTTCTAACACTGAATATGACCGCTTTAAATCAGCATAAACACTTCACATCGACCGTTGTACAGCATTGCACCTGTTTAAACTGGCCCTTAATCCTACACCAATTCTTTGTGAACCTTACAAGTTCATTTTAGTTTTGGTTTGTGTTTCTTTTTTTATCTGACCATACAATGACAGACAAGACTGACACCTAACTTTTGAGCATGTGACTCTGCTATGCTACAAAACAATTCAAGCTATCCGTTCTGTCTCTTTGGGGATCATTAAAGTCAACACATGTGATCCCTCCATGTTGTAACCTACTCAGGTTGCAGTTGAAAGCAGGCATTTATGACTTGCATCTTAGTGCTTATCCTTGAACCCCTAGCTGTTGGAACTTCATGCAGTAGACATAATGATGTCATGACAGATGGCTATGTCCGATGTCCTCCACCTCAATGCATCACAAAAAGAAACTAAGCAGGAGACGTTCCGCATACTGCACAGTCAAAGGGAGGGACATTTTCCTGTTTCGTATTAATAAAAAGAAAAGACAATAGATTGGCCTTGTATTACGGAGCACCATATGTTGAGATACAGTTGTGACACCTTCGGTTTCCGTTTGTATAAAGGCGATGTGAAATAAAGACTGATACCACAAAGATGATTATCTGCAACACAGGTGATGGAACATTAACAGACTTTCCTATCCATTATCAGGCAGCACCCAGATTAAATCATGTCATCTTCCAGTTTCATATCTCGCTCAGAGCTGGGGTCCACATCCTGTCTCCTCTCATGCAGGGCGTCGGATACTGGAGGGGATTTTTTTTTTTCTTCACATTTCTGGCCCTTTTATGCTTGGCTGGGCCTTGAGGACGCCAAAAGTACCTGCTTTAATTGCCGTGTTTTATAGACTGTACACAAGGCTACCCTCACTAAATACAGCATGCTTAGATTAATGGGAGCGTTCAGCGTTAGTGCATTTTTAATGAGGACTGGAGGCTGCCAGACTACTTTTCTATATGACGAGACACACTTTACTCTTCGTTTGTGACACTGGCACAGTACCTTGTGGCTCCCCAGCGCCTGCCAGCTGGTGTCCCCTAAGAAGCCAGGAGAATACAAGTGAGCCCAGGAAGGTACATCCTCACCAGCGTTTAGGAGCGAGCAAACACCACTCTCCATTTGGTGAAACTCTGTGCGCAAGCAGTGCAGCTTGACGTTCAATGAGATGTAAATAACCACATGCACAGACACACCCAGCCACAGAAATATACACACATACAGAGAGAGCATTATGCACATGAATGGTTTGGTATTTTTCCATGTTGGAGCACAGGGGTGCACCTGTTGTCCTTGTTAACTAACACACACTCACTTTGACACACACACCGAGCTTATCAAAGAAAAACAAGAGTTTACAGACCGATGTGTTACAGGATTCAGGGCGTGACCCCTATTTACATTTGTATGAGGAGTGCAACGGTGTACACAGAGTAGGAACGGCAGTGAGCGCAGAAGATAACCCCAAACATTCACTCTAAATTTGTGCTGGGATCCCATTCCCTCTCACTGAATTAATACTTTAATCTCGTCTTCTTTGTTGCAACGGTGTGTGTGTGTGCGTGATGAGCTGTTGGAGGAAAGGGGCAGGAGGATTAAATTTCTAAGCAGCCATTGTTTTAGTAATTCCGTTGGAATAAAATAATAATAAAAAAAACAGTTCACCACAGATGTCCAGCACCTGAGAAACTGCACCTTCTGCCATTGCATTTTGCATGTTCAAAGTCATCTGAGTATTTCTCATCACTTCTGCTGTCTTTGCATTTCTCCCTCACTCAGAAATACCTCATATTCTTTAATGGAAGATTACCTTCAAATGCAGGCTTAAAAGATTAGGACTCGCCTTATATGTCTTCGAGGTCCATCATTCCAAGTCATTTTCTTGAACGTCATTCCTATGTGTCACTTCCTTCGTCTTTGTTCCTCCTCTATTTGTTCACTCATTTATCTGTTTATCTTTAATCTACTTCTTATGTATTCAAATAACACTTGCCTTTGACCAAACTTTCTCTCTTTCTCACTTGCTCTTTATTTTGTGCAGAGATTGATGTCAAATTGTGACTTAATGTGCTGCATCTCTGATCCTGCAGCTTCAACAGACCATATCCATAATTTATTCCATTCTAAAATGAAAACCAAAGTGTTCGCAGGGAATATTCATTTTGTTACTGCCGTCCTGCCACCTGACTCCTTGCAATATGAATTATTTTGACAATTGGTAATGATGTCCTGTGTTGGAAGGCCATTACAGGAGAGCAGCTAAAATCACCCATTGTTAATTAATTGTTTCATTCTTAGCGGGAGTAATAAAAATGCTATTAAGTGAAATACCTCTATCATTAACCTAACTTTGTTAATATGGGTATCAGTGGGGCTCAATAAACAAAAGCTGTAGTGCCTACTGCTGCACAGGGGTAATTAAAAATGTGCTGTCATTAATTATGTTGTATTGTCCAATGAGTTGGAGTCATGTTCTCGAGTCACATCCCAACCAAGAGCTCTGTCAGGTGCTCAGTAAGAGCAGGAAGTTTTTTTTATCCGACCTGGAACTCCTGCTGTTGATCTGCAGTGTACAAATTTGCACTAACAGCTGTACTTTTGGATTATTCCTCTGCCACAGCACACTTTTTTTTTTTTTTTAGATGCACAATCCTTTGTTAAAGAGCTTTCCCTTTAAAAGGTCTGCAATCTTCATTGATGCTTTATTGTTGAGTCATAATGACACATAACATTTCTGACCACAGTTTTCAACAGATGAAAGAGAGGGAGTCTGCCAACTGCTATAAACCGTGTTTAGTTAAGACACCATAAAGAAATTCCCTGGTTAAACATTGGCCCGTAAAATCAGTAGGATTTGTACCATGGACACCTGATATAATCTGGTCCTTTTAATCAGTCATGACACATTGTTAGTACCAATACAAGAACGTATTATTGCCAACAAAGGGACTGTTTTATTACTTGAATGAAAGACTGTGACCTAGAACACAATGTCCAGAGTGGATTTTTTTTATTGCTGGAAAAAAACCCATTCAGTTAAGCAGTTATTTTTCTAGGAACCTCTAAAAAACAAAATTCAGTCCTATAGGCGATGGGTGAAAAAGATTTTTATGGCAGTGGTGTTTTGTTTTCTGTCTGGTCAATGGCTTTTTTGACACTTTTTTTTTCTACACGCACACAAATATATATTGTAAGAGCATATATGGTATATGCAACATTGATTTAAAAATACTAAACAGCAGTCAGAGTCTCAAACTTAATCCCCGTCACACTGTCATTGTATCATTGCCATGAAATGTTGGAGACGGAAATAGAATTGAGGAAACCATCATTGGAGAACCATCACAGAGAAAACACTGATTTCGTGAGAATTGTGTTTAGAGGCTTCTCTGGATCCAGAGAGACTGTACAGTGGATTAGTTTTTTTGTTGTTTGTTTGCAGCCTGGTGTAGAATTGGTAAAACAAAACAATATAACACTTTGCAAACAAATAATGAGAATTGCCAGAACAAGCCCCTTTGTTACATCAGTAGATATTGACAGAGATAATATCAGTTTTTGACATATTCATATGTTTGTTTGTTTGTCAGTTATGACAGACTCTGCACAACTTGTATATTAATATTGCCAACTTTTTTGATCTATTTCTCTTTTTTTGTGTGTGTGCGTGTTTTTTTTTTTTGTTTTTTTTTTTTATTCCTGGGATCTTCCATATCCCTCTTTCCACATTTCTCTTTTCTATTCCCTGTCTCTGTCTTGTCACATTTCTGAGAAACTGGCAGCACAGGCGTGAAATTGATGTGATGAAAAACAACTGGGATATCTCTATGAGCCATTTGCTTTGCCGTTATGGCTACATTCCCTCCTCTCAGTGTGCTCCTCCACTCTCTGTTGCAATTGGGGGGGGGCATGCAACAAATTAGCCAGCAGCTATCTGAGGTTACCAGCCAAGTGCATCATTGACCCCAGTCCTGCCAGGCTCACTCCACATGAAATGATCGTTGTACCAGGTTTCTGTGCAAACTTTGTGTCAGTGATGCTGAGGTTCCTCCGTTTTCTTCTTTGCTCACGGTCGCTATGTTGAAAATTCTTCCACAAATATATGGGAAATATTAAGTTTATTGGCTTTGGCACCCTTTTAATAATCCTGAGATAACTGGATTTCATACAGGAGGGATAATGCCGGCTTGGCATACCTAATGTTGCTTCTTATTTAGGAATCCATTCATACCGACAAGGATTGCACAAACAAATATGAAAAAGTAATAAATAGTTCTGTGACTTGTATTCGACTGGAAACTCCTGCTAAAAGCCCCAACGGTGAATTTCATCTTTTCATTCCAGGCATCACAAACAGCAGCAGAAACAAAAGGTGCAAGGGCAAATAGGAAAACTCTCCCCTCACTTATGCTCATCCTAACATCTCCCACATGAGCCATGAAATCGGGCTTTGACTTATCCTGGAGCTTTCCGTTTACAAGAAGAGATAAGGCCAGTTCATGTCTATTGTTGCAGCAGGCATGACCCTAAACATGAAAGGGTATCTGGGCCATCTCCCATTGTGTGCTGCTACAGTATATACGGAGGAGCATAAACTCATTCTTTTGTTTGAATTGAAAAGCTCTGGCCATGTTAATTAAGAGCATAAGTCTCGTCTTCAGCACTTAAATAAACACTCAAGGAAGTAACGGTGTCGTCGTGGCGCTGGATAAATGAGTAGGTTGCTGATTGCGAGCAGTAGTAAGTGGGTTAGCATGTAAATAAACGAGCAAGTTGGCAAATTAGGGTGTAAGTAAATTAGCATGTAAATAAAAGAATGATTAAAATGTGTGGCACTTTTCAAGGTGAGTAAAAATTGCGTGGAGAAGTGAGAGTGTCAGTAGAGCACAGGAAGTTATTCCCTTGAAAACAAGCCGTCGAGGACACGGTTACTCAAGCGCTGCTTGTTGCAGGGCGACACAATTAGTGCATCGGACTCGGGCACGTCATATTTTCTCATGTACAGATGACATGCCAATTACTCCTTAATTACACGCATCATCTGGACTAAAGTGCCCAATGCCAGCACTGATTAATCCTGTTTATTGTGGCAGTGATGACTGTCCCAGTGGACATACAGCATCACAACAAGGGATTATGGGAGGGTCAGGGATAAAAGTGCAGGGATAAATAATCAGGGCGAGTGCTGAACACCGGTTCTGGTCGTTCCCTTGGCCTACAACTTGAACCACTGATGAACTGATAATACAAATGTAAGTAATGGAAAATTGTTTTACTTCCAGACAGTGGAAAATGCTCGAGGCATCGTATCGTCTGAGTGGAAAAGACGCTAAGGTTGCCAAAAATTAAAACAGAAAAAAAGTTACAGATTGCCTGCTCACCAGAAAAAGCCAACATTGTTACTCAGCTAAATTTTGCAATATGCTTACACGCACATTTTTCTTAGTGGAGTGATAAGTCAATTGAAAAAACATAATTGTTAAACACCAGTTACATTGTCATAGTCATCCTTTAGACGTGTAATATCACCAGAAAAGATAACCAGAGTGCATTTTGTTTACAAAACTTGTTCCATCCAAGAGGAGTCATCGAGTTCATGCTAAAACTGGAAGGGTTTGTTCATTTCAGAGTGTGAAAATCTGCACTCTTCCTGTAAATGAATACGTTGCACGTGGGCGCCCGATAGCCATCGTAAGCAAGAAGATCTCAAGCGGTGACCGGAATATGCGGGCGGAGAAGTGGTAACCAGGAGATGAACACTAAGATAGAGGATGTGGTACAACTGGCACAGGGAGTGTAGCAGGGAACCGGTTTTCATCCTCGTAAAGAAGTGGTTTATCTGCAGAAGAGCAGCCACACAGCACGTTGTGGTAGCTGCCCATATCCCTTCGCTCTGACCCTTTGTCGGGGTCCACATTTCCTGTCCTCCAATCAGTCCTCCTTGTGCTTCCACCTTCCTCCCCTTTTTCCATATCTGCCTCTAATTCATACCCTGTCTTTGTCCAGCACTTTCCATCTCTCTCAGTGGCTTACTCCCTTTTTTGCCTTTGTTACTCCCTGTCACACTCTCACCAAGTATTAGCTCCATCCCCATCCATCTGTTCCTTTTGTCTCTTTGCTCTTTTTCACTAGACTGCCTTGGCAAAAATGGGTATTGACTCTTTCTTCTTTTTTTTTTTTTTCTCTCATCACCCTCCTCTCCACTCCCCCAATCAGTGTGTACTCCAGTGGTACATGGTCCTTTTAGGAGGTGAGGGGAAGAGTCGTAGAAATACACTCTGTAAGTGGAAAAAAGGTGATGATACAATCAGTTTTATTGTGCCGTAAGGATTTTTTTTTCCAAGCTTATGGTTATACACCCCGTATGCAGGCTGTATGAAAGAATTGCATTTCGCATGCATTTTCTCTCTCTCTCTTTCTCACTCCCTCTCTCTGTCTCGTTTCCCTATTTCCTTCCCTTTTCATTGCTCAATATAATTAGACTGCAGTCTGGACTCTAGGGTGTAACGTTTCTGCCCGCGTTTCCATGATACAGGAGTAAAAAGTGGAGAAGAGGGAAGAAAAAAAAAAAAAATGGACGTGCTGCTCCAGAAATTTCTACCTATGTATCACCAACACATCTCTCCCCTCCTCTGTGCACCCTCTTCAAACCTCCTCCTTCCCCTGATGCTGTTTAAACGTGGAGTTCCACCAGGCACAATGCACTTCAGCTGACCTAATTCTACCCTGGCCTTTTTCCAGTGCGAAGAGTACATAAGAACTGCGCTGTCAAGGTATTCAACCCTGCCTCTCTATTATTTTAGAAATCAAGCAACATCTGTTGTGCTCTGGGCCTTGCACCTGCATGACTCACAAGAGGATGCTGCAGTTTACAGGAAGGTGGGCCTGTGATGAGGTATTATTTATGATTTTTTTACATAACAGTGCTAATTCTGAACCATTTCTTTGAGTCAAAAGTAAACTTTTTGTTGTATAAAAATATTCAAACTTTTATTTTTCAAACCTTTAAGCTTATCAGAATTACCTGTAAATAAATGTTGTTGTGTTTACAGGCCTTGGCTTATAGGCTTTAACACAGTCTCTAAGATAAAATTTTAAATAAAACTTCAAGAGTGCCTTATTGGATATTGGGCGTAACAACAAGGACTAGTTCTTGTGCTCGCTCAGTAAAAGATTTTACTATCTCCGCCACACAAGTGCATCTCATTTCTTCCAGTTACATTTCCGGGCATGTGGCATCTGTTGGAATTTTACAGCAATTTCAAAAGTCGGGGTTTGTGGCATTTTAAGCAGAAGCAAGTCTTGTTTATGTCGGAGTGTTTGCCACCCAAACCCTCGTGGTCCATAAATTTTAATATTCCTTATGAGTGCTATACCCAAGCATAACACAAAGTGCCTCACAAATTTCTTGCCCTGAGCGCTAGTTTAACCACGGTTCTACATCCAGACACTTTGCACACAGCTCAGACTCCCTCAACCACATGCTTTCCACATGCATCTTGCATGACTCGCTGGTGATTTTTAAACAAGCCAAAATAACAACCCTACAACACCAAGCTCCTCTGGGAGATCCTAACATGGTGGTTATGAGGGGGCAAAAGTGCCACTGTCTCCCAAATTCTCTAAAACAGAGACAGGAGGGTGCGGGGGGTGCATTTTGTGTTCCACCCCAGGCTCCTTTTTATGTTTACCAGCCCCTGCATGAGGCTGATACTGTTTTAATTCCAAGGCTCAGCCATGGCAAACTGGCCGTAGCCTCTCTCTGCCATTTGCTTTAATAATGTGGGATGTACTCTCTGCAGGGAGAGGAGTCACCATCCTGAGAGTGGCTAAATATCATAGTGGAGTCCATTGATGGAAAGGATTACACGCTTGCATGCAGGGCAGAGGGGCATCGGGCTCTGTGAAGGGGCACAAAGATATGATGTGAAGAAAATGCACAATCATGAAGTAAGTTTTGGTACAATTTGCAGCTTAACAATTATCTGTTTGCCCATGATACATAGACGTGGGCTCTACAGAAGATCCTACTAAGCCTAGCCTGCACAACTGCCACCCAAATCACACTGCACCCCACTGGGGGCCTTCCTGCTGGTGCTGAGCTCACTTGTCAAAGCCCCGGGATAGCAGGGTGCTCAGAGCACAACAGTGGCAACCTGGCAGCTGGTGTATTTGGACCTTGCTGCCACTACTTTTGTACATACATAGAGTGCTATATATTGACTTAATATAAATTATCATGAGTTCTAGAGCAATGACAGCATGGAGCAAATATTGTTGAAGCAGAAGCAGACAGTCCCTATGGGTCATGCTGTCCCTGTTTAACACAATAGCATCACCTACTTCAAGGTTGGGAAAAATATCGACCTGAGATGCTTTCTTCTTTGTTTGCCAATGGAGGGGTGTGAGGGTAGTAGGGTGAGGAGAAATGTAGGAGGAAGGATTTCTTGTTTTTATGTGAAAAACATGGCATACGGGTGGATTGGGTCTCTCTCTCGCTCTCTCTTTCCATCTATATATATATATGTATGATTGTGAGTCCTTATTATGTAATCAGTTCATGGGAGGACACATCCCCATCAGTGGTCTGAGATCATATGAAACCACATTGGAACCTTTTATTTTTAATGTGTATCCATTTTCATTTCCTACAGTCTGCACTGTATGGCCTTACATCCTATGTTATTGTAGATCATTTGACTATTGTGAAATGTGACCACTTCCTCCTTTGTTTCCTAATAAGGAGAAAACAATATCTCATAGACTTATTAAGCGGAAAAGTGACCCAAGTGCTAGGGATCCGAGTGCACATCAAATAACAGGCAGGAGAATGGACCAAGAAGCCTCTTTTAACAACACATGAATGAATGTAGCACTCTATTTTACCTCTGCTTTCAATTAATTCTTATGAATCAGCCACCGTGTATTGTAATGGCCAGATGCTAGGATGGATTCAGTCGGGAGCAATGACATACAACAAAGTGATATGAATCATCCCTGCATTCTGCTGCAGCTCTTCTTCGGGAAGCGGTGCTACAATTTATGGAAACTGAAAACAAGGCACGAACACTTCAGCGTGGACGGACTGTCAAAAAGGAGACAGTTGGAATTAAAAGATAGTGTTAGATTAAATTATTTAACCGTAATCACCACTAAATGGTCAATACAAATCAAATTCTCTAAGAAGCCTTCATGGCACACTCAAACAGGAAACCAGGATTTATTATCGGCAGAGGCTGTGCCATGAGTCAGACCATGCTATATATTCACACAAAGATAATTATCTCTGGAACAGTCCCAATTTGTATGT
This sequence comes from Paraplagusia blochii, assembly GCA_016785265.1. Taxonomy (NCBI): domain Eukaryota; kingdom Metazoa; phylum Chordata; class Actinopteri; order Pleuronectiformes; family Cynoglossidae; genus Paraplagusia; species Paraplagusia blochii. The sequence goes on along the minus strand of JAFBJS010001697.1, from coordinate 315,362 downwards.
GAAATCCACATGTCAGCCTCCCCCTTGGGATACACCTTTAATCATTAAGGCTCTCTACTTTTTGAGAACTTTATTTAGGTTCTGAACTAGTTTGTCCATAAGTTTAACTGTACATCTCCTCCAAGAGATTTGTTGCTACGTACATATGTTTTTTGTTGATTTTTTTGTGGTCTAAAGCATTCAGGGATTAACTGTTTTTGAGATGGGAATATTCACTATAGTATGTCTTTGGGTATGGTCCATTTCTGCAGCTCACAATATTAATACCTCAGAGTGGTAAGCAGAGCTCAAGTCCATCAAATGACAACATGCTATGCATCAAATGGGTGCGAACAAGTTTTCACACTCCACCTTATGGATTTGCTCCCTTTAAGATGTGCTATCTGTAAGAGCCAGTAATGCAGGAGCAGTGTGAAGGCCTAAAGGTCAGTCTTGGGAGCAGATAATGAAACACCCAGTGCTCTCACCTAGTGCTTAGCTTAAGGGGTTTGGCAACTGTGAGCAACATCACAGCCATTTTGTTAGTATATAATTTTACAGGCAAAAACAAATAAGAAAGAGCCTTAACGTCTACATCAGGGGTCTCAAACTCAAGTTTAGTGCCACTGCCCTCATTGTCATTTCACCAAAGGTCCACATCAGCTATAAATGTTTGATACGAAAGAAAAAAATTTATAAAAAGTCAGTTTAGCAAATAATTTGTGTAGCAAAACATCTCTGCAGATGCGTACAAAAAAGAGCAAAACAACAAAAATTGAACCAGGAGTCAGAGGTCGAGGGTTTTGAGAACTATAGGAATTGCAAAAACGTGTGACAAAAATCTATAAAACATAAAAATTTACCATATATTTACTGGTGAAGCACACAAATCTATATTGTAATACAGTAGATTATTCATTCATTCATTCATCTTCTTCCGCTTGTCCGTTGCCGGGTCACAGGGGCTGCTGGCACCACCCAAATCACATTGCACCATATTGTGAGCCTTCCTGTGGGTGGTGAGCCCACAAGAAGTTATGTGGGTTGGGACGAAGCTATGCTCAGAGCACCTCAGTGGCAACCTGGCAGCTGGTGGCCTAGTGGTTAAGGAAGCGGTCCACAAGGTCTCCGGTACAGTACATCAATCTGTGATTATACATTTACCGAGGTGGTCTGAAGTTTAGATTATTAGAATAGATCTTTTTTTTACAATGAAATTAAATTCAGAAAATAAATTTAGTTTCAAAATCAGCAGTGGTGGCCTAGTGGTTCAGGAAGGGGACTTGGGTTTGCAAGGCTTCAGGTTCAAATCCACCAGCTGCCGGGTTGACATTGAGGTGCTCTGAGGGTAGCGCCGTCCCGACCCACATGACTTCCACTGGGCTCACCACCCGCAGGAAGGCTCACAATGCGTTTCAATGTGATTTGGGTGGTGGCAGCTGCCTCTGTGACCCTGGCAACAGGCAAGAAGATTAATAAATGAATTTAGTTTCTTCAGTGTGTTATCAACCAGACAGCCGATCAACACTGTGAATGAGAAAACTGTGTCCAATAAAAGTGAATAGTGCACTGAGTACTACTCCATTGCAATGTTCACATTCACATTTACCACCAAGTACATCCGACATTCACCATTTCACCACTGACCTCCAGTGAATCCCTTCAAATCTTGTGTTCCGTTCTAACATTAAACTTTCATGTCAAGGTGAGGACGACACATTTGAGACCCCTGTTTTAAATATAGACATAGCATTTAAAATAAACTGAAATACTTAAGTTATATTACAGAATAATACGTGATATGTTTGACAACTTCTAAACACTTTTCTACAACAGTCTATGACCATTAACAGACGTCTGCTGCCTGTTCATTATCACCATGGCATTTTGTCAGACATCAACCAACCGTCCTACGTTTTTATGTTTCTGTATATGCAGATCTCCCATACTACATACTGTACATGAATAAATATAAGGCCCGTAGCCCGAGAGTGTTTGAAGAAAAGAAGAACCAAAGGCCATTCAAGAAAGGAAACCATAGCATCACATCTATATATAGCTTTCGTACTATTAATTGGCATGGACAGTACAATCAGATAAGGGTTTTGACTGTGGCGCACATGGCGCTTGAGGAGAGGGAGAAAATATCGTATACTGCAGTACAGTGTATCTCTGACTGACATTTTTACTTTTGTTTGTTTTCTTCTTTCTTTCTTTCTTTTTTTCTCTAAGACTCCGAACCCACACTGTACTCATCCCAGTGCTGTGGCTGTAGTAGCGGAACATTCCTCGGACCAGTCACAACCCGAGCTGCAATCCCCTTCATCTGTTGAATATGTAAACAGGCACCGGGTCACTTCTGTGATACATTTTAATCACAGCCACATTTAAATCCCTGTTGTCTCTTTGTTTTATCTCTGCTGCAGTCACAGAGCCAGCCTCCACCAGCCCCTGTGTCTCTCACATGTTGTACCTATATTATAGTCTCAGTGGGGTTGGTCCATCTGGGCTTTGTGAGGTCACTGAACACACCACCTGCTCCAATCGGGTGTCACCGTAGCTCCCGGGTAATACTACTGGGCAGGCACAGGAAGACAGATGTATAGATTTAGTGGTGTAAATGGTCAATGCACATCTCAGTGGTATTGACAGATTGTCATCATTTCTCTAAAATTTGTGTTTTATGACCTATTACATAAATAAAAGTTAAAAAGATATAGGAGAAATGTTATATTTTACTGTTAACTCGTGCTCCTGGTAGGGGTAAATTATCAAATTGTAAATCATTTCTTATAACAGATGAGAAAAAAAAAAGGTTTGATACAGGCCTGCTTTAGCTCCATTGTCTATTTTTTTTTTTCTAAAGTGAAATGAATGACATCAGCCACCATTCTACTACAACAAGAGATACATTCTCTAATGGAAACATTTACCTGTTTTTTTGCATGGGGATCAAGCCTGGCTAATTCCATTTGTTTCTAGTAAACCTAAGGCAACCTCTCTAATGACAAGTAAAAAATAGATACATAGTAAGGTTGTTTTTTTTTCCATCTTGATGAAATGATGTTGACTTTAAACATGTTAAGAAAAGAATACACTAACATGTAGGAATGAAAGATGATCCCTCCAACACTCTGCCTGCCAACCAGCTAAATAGAAAAAAACACTTTGTTTGAAATGTCCACAAAGCTTTTGTTTTGATTTTCCAGGGCACTGTTGCCTATACACGTCCTGTTGACACTGTATACACGCTTGATACTGCCACCTGTTCTTTTTATTACCCTCCTGGATGGACAAGGAAACTCTTTTCCGATGACTTTAATACTTCTTTTTTGACATTCTATACACAAAACGTGAGGATTACAGACTTCATTAATTACATAGTCGCAATTGAGACCTCTCTCTCTCTCTCTCTCCTTCCCTCCCTCTCACTCACTCTTACATATATATATTTATATATGTATTTATATATGCAAATATACCTATTTTTCTGTCAAGTTGTTTAGAACAGCACATTTAAAACATAAAAGTGCAACAATAACTGTGAGGGGGGCACTTAACTGCGGTTATAATGCCGTGGATTAATGTGATTGATTGTCGCAGTCAATTTTTTTTTTTTTTTTTTTTTTTTTTTTACAAAGACTATTAATTAATTTTGTCTGGAGCTCCATCAGAGAACCACTGTAAAAATAGAAATAATATTTCCCTCAAGGAAAACGGTGAAACAACAGATTATAGTATGTAGTATGTGCTTGGATAGATAGATAGATAGATAGATAGATAGATAGATAGATAGATAGATAGATAGATAGATAGATAGAACTTTATTGATTCTTGAAGAGCTCCCCTTAGAAATTTCCACCTACTGCTTGGAAATAGTGACAAAGGAAATGGGAAAAAAGGGAAATGAACTTACTCCCAAAATAATTTGGGTGTTGTTATAGAAACAGGGCAAAGGAGGCTCTAGTTTATCCTTTAACGTTATTACCTTACACTGTACCTTTAAATGTAAGAGAAAAAAAAACATGAGCCCAGGTAAATAGATCTGCATTAGTAATGGCTTCTTGAAGTGATAAGAGGAATAGTTGTTGTTTTACAGTTATTGTTCTTTATACGGCTTGTTACACTGCAGAAACCGGGGGAACTGGTCTTGCTTGTGGGAGAAATCATATTAAAGAGACATATGGCCGCATGTATAGAAGTACATGTGGTGATATCGTTTTAAATAGACATTTTTTGCAGTGCATGCTGAGGATTTTACTATGCAGCCAGACTCCGCCTGCTCGGCGCGCGTCACTGGCGAGTAGTGTGGACGCGGAGTCACTCCCCTGCCTACTTTTAATAGCTTTGTCATGTGATGGAAAGCAGTTGTAAGACAGGTGCCCTCGGTTCATTCTCGGCGAGGGGCAGCAGTTGCCTGTGTGAGAGCGAGTGGGAAGCGTGTGTGGACTTCTTTTCTACTTGATTTCTTTATTTTTCTTTTTTTTTTTCTTTTTTTCACCCATTTTTGCGGACCGTCATTCAGTGGCTGGATGGCGTGGGACAGGTGTAACCAGGACTCGGTGTGGAGAGAATTAGAGGTGAGCGCATCTTAAAAATTCCGACTTCTCTGATCTTTTAGCCTTTGGGGACTTTTTTTTTGTTATTCTCTGGAACGGATGGACACCACTTGGTCATCTGTGGCGGTGATTTAAGTCTGCGATCTCCTTTCCTTCTCCGCTTCTCCTCCTCCTGCTGCTGCTGCTGCTGGCACTGCCGGTGTAGTGCGCGTCTGGCTGGACACTGCTGGGAATGAGGCGGATATCCAACACGGGAATATATGACAAGTGGAAGCAATATGCGGAATCTTCTTCATCGCCACAGTTAAGATGTAGTTGTAATGTATGCTCCGGCTCTGGACCGTTGCTTTTCCTCATAGGATCTGTGTGTTCAGAGCGGAGCGAGTGTTGGCAGGCTGGCGGATCTGTCCGTACGCGCTCCGGTGCGGGAAAGGGTTCGGGAAATGTCCCAGAGTCAGGTATTCCGCTTACGCACGGAATGCTCTCCGATGGTAAGATTACCTTTTGGTGGGCACTGGCGGGATCGAACGCATTTTTTTTTTTTTTTTTTGTCAGAAGGAGAAAAAGAGCAAAGGTTGTGCCACACTGAGGCTCCGCTATCTGGCGTTGCGCAGGAGCATCATAATACTGTCGTTCCTGGCCAGGTCTGCGTGCCAACATCCCGGCCGGGGGGACGTTGGTTGGCTGGAGAACAACAGCGCATCCAGGCACACAAGATGCTTCCATGTTTCATTTATTTTCAGCGTCTGTGCATATATATTTCTATTCTTCCCGTCGCGCATGTATATATTTATAAATATCTAGCCACTTTTTTCACTTTACTGGTTTATTATAAATCCGACTCCACCGAGCACCTGTCCGTATGCATGAGCTCCAGGAAGGCAATCTGCAAGCTGGCTCCATATGTGTGCCTGCTCGTGGATGCGTGATTAGAATACGAAAAAGGAATCGTGCTTTCACATGATGAAAGTAAGACGTCAGGGATTTGTTTTCATTCGCACGATCTGCTTTGCTCTTTACGCGGCGGCGCTGTCACTGAACGTGTGATGGAGAGTCTTCTTTGGCGTTTTGGGTCGCGCGTCGCTCCGAGAAAATGTTCTAGCAGATATTTGTTGGTTCTGCGTTTGATGTTGCGACATAAAATGCAATGAAAAGTATTCTCTCGGATTCCGTCCGTTGGCGCTAACAATCCACTCCGGCTGTTTTTTTTATGTGCAAAGCGTGCGTAAATCATTTGCGCGCTGTGGTGCGCCCTGGTCGCCTCTCCGGCGCAGCTATTTCATTAGGTCACCAGAAAGTCCATAAGATAATTGGACACCAGACGAGCAGCATGTGAATAACCTAAAAGCTCAGTGACCATCCTTCTCATGTCGAGCCTTTACCGATTGGATAACCCCCCCAGAGGGGGAGCTTGGACGCAGCGAGTGTGCCGCCTTGTGTTGCGGGTCCATGATGACGGATTTGTCTCATCATAGTTTGTGTCATCGTGCATTTGTGTTATTGTGTTATCGCCGGAGACCAATGAACTGTGACACCAAATTCCGGGCGGTGTTTCCTACTTGGCACAGGATCAATCACCCACATATGTCCTGAGCCGAACCCCTCCCAGACCCCCACCCCTGCCTCCCCAGAGGATATCCACCCTAAATCCCTCACCGTGGTCGCTCAGTGGCTTTCGCACGTCGGTGTAGGTGTCAACAAAGTCGGTGCCTTGTAGTGTAGTTGATACGTTCAGGGAACTCTTCCCTGGCCTTGGATTTGTCATGTGCGCATGGTGTAAACACAGTTCCTCAGTGAGTTTGCTTTGAGTGATGCCTGACTGTTGTGTACAGAGTTGAACTGCTACTAGTCAGAACATATATATATATATATATATGTGTGTGTGTGTGTGTGTGTGTGTGTGTGTGTGTGTCACTATGACTGATGAGGATGAATTAGCAGACAGTAAATGTCTCTCATTTGTAAACAATCCAATAAAATCCCTTTATGTGTGAAAAACAAATGATGTTTCCTCTTTGGCTTACGTGAATTCCTTGCATTGACAATGCAAACCGGGGGTTGGGGGGGGTCTCAATTTAGACAGTCTCCAACCTGCAGTCAAATCCCACCAATGATGGGGGCTGCGTGTTTGGGGGATGTGGGGAGGGTGGACAGGAACAGCTGCTGCCTACAGTACATTGGTTGGATTACATAAAAGTGGCCGGAGAATAACCAAATGTCAACACGCCGCATTAAAGTAGCACAAAGGCTGACATCAGTTACCGTGCAGGGTGTGAGTGCTGAAGGGAGGACAAACTTCCACTAAGGAAAGCAAGCAAGCAAGTGTCCAAAAAAATGTGTCCAACAAGAACAGCAGCGGAGTATGCCCATAAATACAGCAAATAGAGTTGACACCTATTCAAAGAGAACAATGGAGAGATTCCACAACTTGATTTGCCATTAATTTATGAAGCAAGGGTTTGAATGATGCAAGTGCCTCTAATACAAAATGTATGAATTTCCTTTGTTTGGGTCTCGTCTGCAGGTTTTAAAAGGTCTTTTGAACTGTGTCCAAACTTTTACTCAGACAGCGAACAAACTCTGTCTCTGACGTGCATGTGAATGAGACCTAACAGCTTCCTAATCGTCTTGTTTTCTTCCTCCCTAGTGCGCTGCCTTGGTTGGCGAAGACCAGCCCCTCTGCCCAGACCTCCCTGAACTTGATCTCTCAGAGCTGGATGTCAGTGACTTGGACGCAGACAGCTTCCTTGGTGGCCTCAAATGGTACAGCGACCAATCAGAGATCATTTCCACGCAGTATGGCAACGAGGCATCCAATCTTTTTGAGGTAAGTTGAGTGAATGGTGAATGTTTTTTTCTGGCGTTCAACAGCCTCTGTTTTGACTCTCTTATATCCTCACTGACCAGTTTCTGTTGCACTGAGCTGGAAAACAGTAGCATCCTACCCTCACTAACACTACATCCTGTCACATTCTTGACTTAGGGCCAATAAAGTGCAACTGTTGCCAGTTCATAGACATGCTTTCACATCAGCGTCCAGTACAAAGGCGAGATAACGCTGGAGAAAAATGATAAGGCCAGGAGAACCTTGGTCCCCTTGGTTAGACGATGGACTTGACTTGAGGCTCCCTTATCAAAACCCTGAGCATTTATTTCAGCACAGAGTCAGTAATGCGGCACAGATCTAAAGAACACTTTGGTAGTAAATTTAGCAAATGCCAACTGTATTGCAAAACCCTTTTCAAAGGTTGAAGTGTAAAACTTTATTTTTTCTAATCTTTGCTCCCCAGCCCAGTTTTCTCTATCCCACGCTCTCTCTCTCTTTCCCTCTTCGATTCTATTTCTTCCCTTATACTTCTCTTTTTGACCCTTTCTTTCGTCTCTCACCCAGGGACAAACGAAGTCCACAGAGGGTGATGATCTGGCCTGGGCCATAAAGCCATCGGTCTGGGGACAGACTTCTAGTCCCCAGTTCATTATAAGCCTTTATCAGTGGCAGAGATAGACAAGAAAGACCGAGATTGGATGCTTTTTGCTTTGCCTCGGGAGGAAAAACCCCGTCTGAGGAGGCTGTGCGTGTGTGCATTTGTGTGCCTCAGTGCCTCAGGCCCTGTCATGTAGTCACGTTTTCAGGGTCTGCTGTCTGTGTGTGTGTGCGTGTGTGTGTGTGTCTCCTTAGTGGTCTTGCAGGCAGTAGATGATAACAGTCTAAATTCTTTCCACGTTTAACCTCCCCACTACTGCCACCAGCTACTTTTTTCTCTCCCAGCATCTCTTGATATCACTACACATTCTCCCTCTGTGGACCACCACAACACACACACAAACACGGGGGGGCGGGGAATCCTAAGTACTAGCTGGTGTGAACGACATTTCTCTGTCGTTCAAGAGTGATATGGTTTAAAGCTACAGATTGGCTCAGGGGAAGGATATAAATATGTTGTGCGTGCAACACCTCAGAACTTAGAACTCATTAAAGGGTGCACTGAGAAACATGCACTTGTCCCGTGCGTGCTGTCTATCTCAAATTGTGGCGATCACAAGTAACAGCTTTGAATCGCGTTTAGTATATGCCCATAAAAACGAAAAGTAAAGTAGAAATAAGCACCTATTGTGTGTGTTATGGCTGTGATATGGAGAGGCTTCAGTTCATTGTGCAGCAGTACTCTGCTAATCCTTCTTAATCTGACAGGGGAAAGTTTGCTGCAGGGCAAGGATCAGAGTGTAACTCCGCTTCCTCCAGCCCTCTGATTGGAGGAAAAGAGCATTTAATAAAAAACATAAAAATGCTGAAGATTAAAGAATGTGTTAATAACTGCCCTGGTTTATTGCCATATTGTGTTTGTATTTATTTTTTCCCCTCAGCAGTCACTCAGAGAACTTCTTAGTCTCTGTGTGTGAGTGTTTCAGCCAGGTAGCAGGTTTGAAATCTGTTTTCAGATACATGTTAAACAGCTGGGTGCAGCTGTCACACAGAGGGGCCCCTCTTTTAAATCTCCCAATCAAACAACTCACACTGTGGATGGAGGTTTGGAAAGAACGTTCTTCGTTTGTACGAGTCAACTGTTGAAATGAGTTGCAGCCCAGAGTGGAGAAAAGACACGCTTTCATGTGATAGAAAGTAGAAAAGTGGGAGCCGCAGTAGCAGAGCGTTGGTCACTGTTTATGTACAGGTTACAAAGTCTAAGTGTGTGAGCATGAATAGGGCTGTGTTTTGTTTTTGTTTTTTTTAATATATCTGCGTAGGTTTCCAGTTTTTAAGCACCGGACACTCTTAGGTCACAAGTTGTTCCCTGGCTGGCTTTCACTCTACTCTCTATTTCTTTCCAAACTGCCCCTGACACAAAATCTGGACAATGATAAACCTCACACGCGCACACTTGCGTGTGTGCTATGATAGGCTACACATTACAGCTATTGCTCCTGGCACCATGTGGTTGACACCTCTACAAAACGGGTCTATGAAAGTCTGCCGTCTATTTTGGGTCACAGTTGTTAAGGGCTGGTAACAGCAGTAAGTTCCCAATGTACTGCCAAACATAACAGCTCAAAAGCATGACCTAAAGTCTTCATAACCACAGGTCCGCACTCACGTCACGTGTCCAGGTCCAACCAGGTGATTGATGGGAGCATGTCTCAGCGGTTTTGACTGACTCGGCTTCTGATGTGAGATTCCTGGTGTCAACTCTTGGATGCTGCAGGGAACATCACACATACAAAGATGAAGGCATTTCCAGGAGCCGCAGACAGGGAGGCAGTCTACGTGAATATGCAGGAATATTGGCACACGGCTGACTTCTGGCATTATCAGTGATGATAGACAGACAGGTGGGGGCAAGGTTGGCAGGCGTAGAAAGAGGAAAACAAAAGAAAAGTACAGGGACAGACAGAAAACACAAGATGACGAGACAGATAGACACTGGGACAGATGGCCAATGAATGAGACAAGCATTTGGTCGGCAGGACTCTTGGACTTATGCCAGGCATCTTTAAAGCCCATGGATTGGATGTAAAAGGTTGTGGGCTTTGCAGGTAGTAAAGTAAGATGCTAAGGCTCTAAGCATTACTCAGATATTATAATGGGACAGGCTGTAATCGCACGCACGTGAGCACACATACCGAGCGTGTGTTGTCTTCATTATAGATGAAGGTGAAGGTGGACAGTTTTTGCTTCTTTGCATTTTGGACAGATGCTCAGGTGTTTGCACATAAGTAGGAGCAGATTAAAGCGATAGCATCGTCCTTCGATGGGCTTTGATAGAACATGCGGTGATTTGAGGATTCCTGAAGCAGCTCCTTCCTTCCTGCGCCGACACTCGCACACTTGTTGGGTTGATAGTCACTCCTGTGAGCCGAGACAGGGATGCACACACAGTCATAGACCTTGTGAGAGGAATTGTCACGCCCAAACACAAGCACACAAACACACAGACAGCAGAGACCCTTATTGTCCCTGTTCCCACTCCCTGCTGAATAGCGGTTAGGTTTATTTTGCAAATTTATGCTGACATTTGAGAGAACACCACCCGTACCAGTTCACCACTCCACCAAAGGGTGTATGAATTATCATATTCTACTGTATAATATGATTTTTCTCAAGTGAGGACTTATTAGAATACACCATACTCTCCGAAAGCTTCATGGGTTTTTCCGTTGCTGTTGGCACCGTCGTATGGAAGAAATCCTCCATCACTGTCGAACTGAGGGGGAAAAAAAAAAAGAACAACCAGATTTTTTAGACCTGCAGCTAGGCTGTATTGTCATACACAACTCAGAGGGAGTATGGACAAGTTTGTACTGACGTATTTCAGAGAAATGCAGACATAGTTTGTCGGGGGCTATGTCGTCTTGGGGTGTCTGTCAGATCAAATCCACAGCAAGAGCTTAAACACCAGCGTCAAACATTCTTCCTTTGTCTTTTCTGCTCCTAAAGCAAAGCGTTTGTTCTAAGAAACTTGTGGCTAAATAAATTGTTGTTGTCTTCAACCATGGCCTCGGGAAACAAGTGTCTGAATGGAGGAAACATGAGATGATCAAATGACGGAATGGGCAGTGGATATGGAAAAAATATATATAAAACACTCCCCCAAGTGATGTGTAGTGAAGGAAGATGAGAGTGCCTTTTGGTGTAGCGTGAGCTGTTTGGCTGCCTAGTTACTTGGTGCCTTACGCAGTCAGTTTGTCTGCTCAGACACATGTACAAAGACACAGCCATGATGTCCACACAAAAACTCAACTCTGAATCTAAACCTGTGTCTCTTTAAAATGCATAGAATTATGTTGCAAGCGTTGTATGTTTATGTACTGGAATAAGCTTCAAAAATATATTTAATCTCCTACAGAATGTGTGTACACACAAACACACACTCAGACGCTCCCAAAGAGCAGTGCTGCTGATTGAGCCACGGTTTGCAACCCCAGCTGATCCCCTGGCCCCAGTGGATGTCCCCCCTCCCCCTGGCTCCACATCACAGGAAAAGCACCTCTGTGTACATGTGCATCCCTGTGTAATTGAGACATTACCCTCGGAGTTCACATAATGTTTTTTCCACCTCAGGGCAACACATAACCTGCACTTGTTTAAGGTGTGTAAGTGTGCGTTCAGTGAAAATAACCATTTTGTATCTGCGTTAATCTCCATCAGAAGCTTTTTAGGCTGGCTTCTCACCTTGGCCTAAACCTCAAGTCATTGGGGTTCAGGCCTCGTCTTGATTTTATTTTCTAGTCCACCCCAAGTCATTGCAGCCCAAGTCATTGCAGTGTCTCAGCTAAACCAGTCTCTTCATTTTCTAGTCGTCTTAAGGAACCGCTTCACAAAACAATCTTAGGAAAATTGATGCATTTCACTGCGAGAGGGATACAGTGCCTGTAAAGTTGTTTTATAGAGTACTGTTTAATTGACTGCTTTGTGATTAAAAAATGCAGTGTCTGAAAAAAATTGAGTAAAAATTAAACAAAAAAAAAAGATAAATTGAAAGGATTTGTAGAGGTTCGTCCTGTCTGTGTGTTGTGGTTCATGGTCTGAGTAATAAGCTGTTTCTTCTCTTGAGGTCAGGCCTGTGGCCCCAAGTGTTTTTCTGTGTGTGTGTGTATATGTATGAGTGTGTAGCACACAGGTGCCTATATGTGCACTTTTGTGTAAAAATAACCTGCACTTAATTTTCATCAGTGGTAATGTCTGATTAAGAGAGGACAAGTGGGTTTTACTCAACAAAAATATATATAAATAAATATTGTTTATTACTAAGTCTGATTATGGAGTGCGGATATCAGGGATGTATCATCTGGTATCACCCAGCAGTTGCATCGCAAATATGCTCTTATGATGAGCCTCTATTACAGGGGTGGGCAAACTAAGGCCTGGGGGCCACATGCGGCCCGTTGAGCCTTTTAATGCGGCCCGCCATCCCTGACCAAATTAAATAATTTATTTATATTATAATTAAACTTCCGACTTTT
>JAFBJS010001697.1:277398-302833 GCA_016785265.1 Paraplagusia blochii | reverse complement strand
ACTAGATGGCATTATAAAGGCTATTAGAAATGTAGTATTTTGGGTTTGATACATGAGTTTTACTTGCCAGTTATCTTAGCTTACACGAACGCTCCATCTCTCTGCTCTTGACGCGGCCCCGTGTCCAATTTTAGGAGAAATTGTGGCCGGCAGGTCAAAAAGTTTGCCCACCCCTGCTCTATTATATGAATATTTCATGTGAAAATTTATTTGATAATTTTAAAGAATGGGACATGTTTAAGGCAATTGCAGTAATTCTTATAATTGTTATTATTATTATTGGTATTGGTAATGGTTGTACTGATCCAAAAAATTCTGAACATGTATATATTACTAGGTTAAGAATACACTTCTGAGCATTGTCATTCTGAAAGGACAACAACAATATGATCACTCATCTTTATGACTTTGACTGCATATGCGTAGCTTATTTCCCGAAGCATATTGGTCCACGCCGGCCTCAAATAGTACAAGTGGCTCTTTATACTGTGTTGATGCATGAGTGGCTCTGTATTTGGATGACTCACTTGCTGCCCAATCAATAGCTTTTGACTCGTAATCTGAATTTATTTTAGTTTGTGCATTTTTTCCCTTTTTTTCTGTTTAGTCTTAAAGGCTTCAGTCAATAGAGGTACATTGGTTAGTTTACAACATCTGCAGTGATTTGGACAGAGCACAGCGAGAGTCACATAGCTTATCATCTTTAAACTTGTAAAATGTGCCAACTGTGAAATTAGGGCTATATCTGTTGTAAATCTGCCCTCGGGAGTCAAGGGCTCTCAGTAATCAGCTCCTCTATGTGTGCATGAGTGTATTCTCAGGCGTTACAGTAGTCTGCCAATCTCCTTTTCATGCGGCGCTGTGCCGTGTTGTAGAATGATTTGATGGGCAGATTGCGAGGGGATTCTGAGTGCTGTGCACTTGTCATGGAGTGGTCAATGGTCATTGATCACTCTGTGTTTGGCAGATGTTGCATGGTCCAGTGCATGCAGGTGTGCTGGTTATGTCAGTGTGAGAATTTGTTAAATGAAAATCTCTGAGTTCCAGGCAACACAGTCAGTACTCCGAAGTTTACTGTCAATACTCCAATAAAAGTCTGGAGGGCACTCACATTTTTATTACCATTGTTGATCGATGAATTTGAATTGTTGTGACTTACATTCACGATATGTGGATGTTGGTCTAAACACAATATGCAAAGGTCCGGTCCTGTGCGGCACATGCAAATATAGCAGATAAAAGTTGGATGGGTGGAACCAAAAGAAAACACGAATCAACGTGATAACTTGCTCACAAAGTCATGACCTGGATAAGAGGAATACAAAGAGCGGTGGCAGCCTCCAACCAGGAGGAAAACGGGGGAGACAAGGCTCTTGCTCCTGCACACAGAAGTCAAGGTAAAAGATAATGCGTTTATTTAGTAATCAGCAAATAGCTTTTATGCACCAGGTAAGTGGTGAAGCCTGTGAGGCCTTGATAAGATCGTTTACTTTCAGGTGTTCCCCTGTCGTGCCGCATATGCCATTGAGTGTAAATTGAATAGTCTGACCTTCTTTTCTGCAAAATCAAATTGACTGCATTCCCTCCAAACATTCTGCCATTTCAATTACCATAAATTTGTGATTCTGCAACTGCTGTCATGCACCCAAACACACGTGTGCAAAGGGAAATAGTGAAAGGCTCATATCTTGTCCGCTGTTCCTTGGCGCTCTTTGCGTTGGCATCTTTCCGCGGAAGACATTACTGTGACAAATGAAAATCCACAAACCTCCGATGGGTTGGCAGGCCTCAAAAGGTCAGGAGCTCCATGTGTGTGTGTATTTGTGTGTGTGTGTAAGTATATAAAGGTAGGGTCAGCAGGGATAACAACATTGAGTTGGCTGTGCAAAGAATGAAAGTGTCTGCTCCATTTTGCTCCCCCTCGCAAACGTATGTAAATGTCAAAAGCAAAGTGTATCTGTGTGCATAATTCTCTGCTGGACAGCTACACTTAAGTGCTGACGGCACACTTGCATCACACCTAGGAAATGTGACAGTGTCTATTGCTGGAAGATGGACTACAAAAAAGTCACTGTGCCACTTAGTCGGTTCCCTTCTCAGTGTGGATCCGGCATATTATCAAAACTGTAACAGTATGTTCAAAGACTCCTTGCTTAGTTGTGCACATTCAAAGCTGCCAACTTAAGCAAATAGCTATTTGCATGCCATTAAGCAGAAAAAGCGGAGAAAAACACCATCCCTCATCCCATCTCTGCATCCTGCTGAATATCCCTTATTCCCAGCTCTGAATCTTTGTTTGTCTCTCCCTCCTGCTGTGACCGTCAGGGCAAGTCGGCGGCAGAGCAATCACAGCAATCAGTGTTTTCATGTGCCAAGCCCATTAGGAAGAAGCTGCCAAAACAAAAGAGTGAGTGTCCAGTCATTTTGATGATGTGTGATTCTGTGGTGTTAGCAAATGATCGCTCGGACCATCTGTTGGACGGCTGCTGAAGGAAAACAGCAGCAGCAGCTTGGGGCAGGGTTGCAGACAACACACTGGGCCCCTCTGCCACCACCTCCGAAACGATCTTTTGTGCCTGTTCGCGTGACACAAAATTGCATGTGCAGTCATTGGCATTGCTGCGGCGCAACTGCAGCTGCTGTTTGTTTATGAAGTAACAACATGGTCTTTGAACCAAACATTGACGTCACCCTCTTGTGACGGGCTCAGCTAATAAGAGAGGAAGTTCTTTCAGTGGGGTTACTGGTGGAGGGATTCTTCTCGGGAGAACTGAAGAGAACAGCACTGTTAACATCCCTTGTGTAGGTGTCTCAATTGGATCCAGTCCCTTGTCAGGATGTGTAACAACCTTTCTTATTCTCTCTTTGGCTCCGTCTCACACACTCACTTACTGATATCTTTTTTCTTCTCACATTTTCTACCCTCCCCCCTTCCATCAGCTCATCTGATAGGGCTCTAACAGTCTGAAATGGATCCCAGGAGATGCATCATCTCTATACACACATCCTGGTCCTCATTCATAGGTGGAACCGTTTTTTCGCTGATTTATAACTAAGGCAGCCCCGCTAAATGGGAGCAGGCATCTGCCACATAAACAGCCACACTCTGTACTCTGTACTAGCAGTTACTTCCCATTCAGTTTATGTCTTTCTCTGTTTGGTAGACACAAAGTAGGGTTTATCACAGGAACATTATTAATACGATCCCCGACGCTCCAGCACTCACAAGATGAGGAATCTTCAAATACAGACGCACAAAAATATACTCAACGTTCGAAAAGAGATTAAGAAATGTCGAGTGCTGAATCCAAAAATTGCGCTTTCGTCGTATGTGCCAAAAAGCTCAGATTCATCCCTGAGTAAACTGCAGCTTTTTAATTTCAGTTTAGCCAATGTGCTTGAACCGTCTCACTCTCAGACAGACACACAGAGGGACTTAATGCTGTGATGTATGGATTCATCACTGCGAAAAGGCCATAATCACCCGCTCTACATCTCAGTAAGCTCATGCTAAATGACCGCATGTCTCTGGTGGCTGCCATGATTTGTCTCTCTGCCGCGCATCCTGCCATACTTCGAGCCTTTCTGCCTTTCGCACCGCCCCTAATTCTTCGCTGCCATATGTTGTGCCCGTGTGACTAGCAGACGTGTCAAGACTAACTAACACCTTAACAGCAAACCTGACTTGATTTATTTCCTCTGAAATCATGGGGCCTTGGGTAATAATGTTGAATGATATTATTTGTTTATCAAATCCAGGTCTGCTCTCATCGGCAGAGGGGAGGAGTGACAACTTGATACCAAATCGTGTACTACTCATTTTTTTCCACTATGTTGTTATTTAAAGCAAGTGGTACCTCTGTTTCTCTTTTTTTCCCCCTTTTTATAATACACATTTGCATTAAGAGTTAAAAGAATGTCAATAAACCGTGTTTCATATGAAGATATTATATCTACTCAGACCCAGTTTCCTTCATCTTAAAGATAACACTGTTGTTAACACAGCTAATCAGCAGAAGCCTCGTCCTGGTCCTAATCACTAAGTCTATCATCCTGGCATTTTTTTTTACAAGACATTCGGTTTGTTTTTAGAAGGTGGAATGACTTATGTCCCTGACGCAGTTCACTTGGCATACATGTGAAATTTACTCCAGAGCTGACAATACACAATTAGCAGTTTTAATTTGGCCCAAGCCTTGAAGTGTTGAACAATTCAAACCTGTCATTATCTGCGGTGTGAATAGTATCTCCTGGAACACAATGCTCAGCCCTGGAACTCAATAAAAGTGTTAAAGGCAATGGTAGTCTCAAAGACAGGCAGCCTGATAACAAAGAGGCCTCCACTCGTAATGAACAACCAGAGTTGTCTTCCTCTCTGCCGACATGGAAAAGCTGGAGTGAAGGAGGGGGAGGGAGTAGCTCTGCCAGCACTTGCCAGCATGTTTTATGGCTAATTGAAGCATTTGGAATAAAGCAGGCTCAAAATGGTACCCTTTAGAATTGGAGCAGGGTTAATATATTGTGATCCCACAATTAGCCCAGGATTGTTAAGATCTCTTTAATTCGGCGAGGTCCATTAAGCGGGATGGGTAAGAAAGTGCTCCCGCCGAGACAATTTTTCCTCCGTCTTTGTTCTTCTTGCCCTTTTTTCCTCCCAGCAGCTGTTGGACTAATCAATATAAGTGGACATGGCCATGAACCGGTGGCCGGGCTGTGCTGATGCCATGCTTCTTTCTGGGTTCCACATTTTCCGCAGTCCACCTACATGGAGAAGTTGTTTATGAATATACAGGTGATGGCTGAGTCATTGGCGCTACATCGACTCTAGTGCGGAGTCTCTTCACCATCACTTGGCACAGAGAAAGTCACCCACCTGTACAGGGGTAATAGATCATGCTCTCTCTGGAGCAGAAACGATCACTGATGTTGGCTCTTTACCCCAGTTTTTTAAATCCCCACTTGGCCTGTGAGTGCCTCCACAAGAGCTACAGCAGAGGCTGCAGCATGATGGTCACGACTCAGGGTTTTACAAGTGTCTCTTTCAGAATATGAGAGTCCCTTCTGGGTTATCTGCAGGGATACAGTGTGCCTGTGGGAGCTTGCCAAATGGAGTTTTTTTTTTCCCCAACAAGATTGAAAATCACTACATTTGAGGTTGCCACAGCTTGAGAAATTCCCCCAATCCTTCTCTAACCTTAACATAATGAAGCTTGCTATTCCCTCGTAACTTTTAAAGTCACACAAAGGCACTAGAAAGTATTGACTAAAACCCAATCTTGGGAAGAGAAAAAAAAAGTCACACCTAAATTCAGTGCTGATCTGGCTGTTGGTGAGTTTAAACCTAAAAATCACATTTCTTATTCATTAAACTCTCATTTGTGGTCATTTAAAGTGATCCCTCTTTCAATTTCTTTATCAAAAAAGTCGGCTTCAACTTCAAAAAGGCTCCAGAATTATCTGGGAGTAATTCTTTCCCACTGAGTGCTCAGGTAATAACTCAGGAAGGTTGAAAAGGGTGAACAATTCAGTATCACAGGGTTCCAGCACAGTGGATTTGAAGTTTTTTTTTGCAAGTAATTGAAGAGCAAGCAACCTCATACAGAGCAATTCCCTGCTACTTGGCATTTTAGTACAGAATAGACAGTCAGTGTCCAACTTGCCCTGTGAAATATCTCTGAATATTTTTTTTATTTTTTGAAAAATAATGACTAATTGCTTATATTGTTTTGGAGAAAATATGGCAGTTTAATCCAAGGTTTTATCACCTTAAAGGTAGTGAGGGAAAACAAGGCCACGGTGTAATTTATGAATCTGCAGCTGCAGTACAAGTTTGTGTTTAAAATCCGTGAGGAAACAGACTCAGGTAGGCAGGTTAAATTTCCTGCATGTGGGATTCTGGGAGGCTGAGACATGTTGTTCTGATATCAGAAAGATCGCTGTGCATCGTAGGATAATTATGACCATTCTCCTTTGCTGAGCTATGATAATCCTGCAGTGTGCATAAAGGGATTTGCTGTTGTGGTTCTAGCTTCAGAACATCTCATGGTGGTGACACTGTTTATCTTTCTGCAGTTTTACAGCCCCGCAGGCTTTTATATCCCTTGATCTAACGCTTCCTTTTTGTCGCCTATCACAAGTTGTTGCTTGATTGCGCAATTGTACTTTCCAAATAGCATGGCAAATTCCCTGTTCTTATTATTTCATAAGTCATTACACTTACTGTAACTTTGACTAGTATTATACAAAAGTGTAAATATAATATCAATAATAAGCCAACTAGTAATTTTCTTTTTTCATATTTTTTGTCCATTTCCTTCTCTGCCATAAAATCCAAACCAAATAGTTGAACCAAGGAACAACTCCTGTTTTACAAGGTTGTCGTACCTTGAACATCATCTGTGTTGTTGTATTGTAGATAAACTGCACCAGTCTGGTAGTTTCCCTCAACTAAATACTAGCTTGCAAATATTTTGCTTGTACGGCAAATGTCATCAGGGAGGGTCAGCTTCCACTAAATTACTTCATACAGTTGACTTTCTCAACACATTCCTGTCCTGTGTGGCTCCTCGCTTTTTGTCATCCCTTGTAATGAGTTTCTTGGGGGGAATTTTATTTTTGGTCCAGTAAGCTGCATATTTAATATCTCCGAAAAAAAAAAAGCTTGACTGTAATGCATACAGCGTTTTTTAAAAAAGAAAGCTGCAGCCAGTTCATCCGCTGCAAAAATGGGTAAAATCATCTTCCCACTCTATTACAAAGAACAGTCGCTCGCAACCACCCACAACCTGAAAAAAAAAAAATAAGATAAAACTTCCCTTGACTAAAGTGTCCTATTTTCTGTCTTTCTGTTTTTCTGTCTCGATCCCTCTCTTCACCCTCCTAAGAAGATAGATGAAGAAAATGAGGCCAACTTGCTGGCAGTGCTTACAGAGACCCTGGACAGCATCCCGGTGGATGAGGACGGATTGCCTTCATTTGAGGCCCTGGCAGATGGGGACGTGACCAATGCCAGTGACCAGAGCTGTCCCTCCTCCCCTGACGGCTCACCACGCACACCAGAGCCCGAGGAGCCTTCTCTGGTAAGACCAACAACTGCTTTTCATTATTCTCCTATACAGTTCTAGCAACCGAGGAGGAGACACAACATCTATCTTTCTACACAGTGTTTTTGTTGCCTCTCCATGGTAGACACCAGATAAGACATTTTAACAAGACTGGGCACCAGAGGCGACCGTTTGACTTCTGTACATGGCATCGGCCAATGCACAGTCTGCCATAATTGTCTTAATGGCGTCTATTTATGCATAGTGAGAGCATGCAGAGATGCAAATGCTCAGAGAACAAAAGTTAATGGGCACGGACGGTATGTTACTGACGTAGGGCTGTTCATATAATGCATCGATGCAATAGTTCCTTTATATGAAAGCTGTGCTTTGGTTGAAATAATGTCAGAGGGTCAGCACTGGTACGTAATGACAAGAGGCAGAGGATTATACATCAGAATATAAAGACTCAGTAAATCAGGAGTGATATTTAGAATTTAAAGAAAAACCCTTACCCTTGTACTGCCTTGTTTATTTTTACCTAACACTTTGACATAACATGCTTTTGCGTTCCGTTCTTGTGAATTTTATTCCATGCTGGTCCCTTCCAAGTGACCTTTTTTTGCACATACCAAAGTGTGTTTATTCCAACACATTTCAGAGGTTCGATTTGTATACACAACACCATCCCATCAAATAAACTAAAATAAATGCCCTGCCATGTTCTGACTTGTAATCAGTTAGATAATCTTTTATGTTTCTGTGATTTCATTTTCACAACAGTGTCTCCTGAGAGTTAGAGTCACAAATGCAGACTGTCTAATTGAAACAAAATGGTAATGTGCAAAACCCATGCCCTGGCCCCTCCTCTCCTTTACCGCTTTCTCTTGTACTGGGTCCATTTGCAGCTGAAGAAGCTCCTTCTGGCACCCGCAAACTCCCAGCTCAGCTATAATCAATACACAGGTGGCAAGGCACAGAACCATGCAGCCAGCAGCAACCACCGGATCAGACCACCACCTGCCGTCATCAAGGTAGGGACACAAACACACACACTAACACACCAGCACGTTCCTGGTGATTTCACCCGTCTCACATTTTTTGTTAACATTTGTTTAGCTGGTTCACTTGTATTCTTGCTCTCCCTTCATTCCACGTTTTGCTTGTTTTGGTGGCTGCCTTTAGAAGATGTTAGACAACCGTTCCAGTCGCCTCTCCCGGGGGGCTTTTCATAATGAAAACAGGCTGATTGCTGTTGGGCTTTCTAGGCAATGTCTCAGCACCATTGTTTCATTAGGTAAACCGTTTATCCCACTACAGTTTGCTGCCTGCAACAGTGATGGAGACAAAGAAAATGATACATATAAAAAGTAAAGTGAGATGCTGTTGGCAAATGTTTTTTTTTTCTGTAATTTTAGTTTCTATAGTTGGTGTGTGAATGTCATTAAATGTGTACAGTGACTGCTCATCAATCCTTTCCTGGAAATGTTAAGATTCCCCCGCGATTAAAATCGTATGGAAATAAGGAGCTTGAACGTAATCATGTTGTGTAGTAAACAAACGCAACATGGACTTGTGCGATGCACACACAATGTGTCAGTCTTTTTCATATACCCTATTTTCATGGTGTGCCTCTGAGCCATTCATTTCTAGTACACAGAGAGTGAGAACTCCCAGAGGACAGCGGGTGCTTACAAAGTGGCACAGTGGTGCTTAAAGGGCTGTGCAATTAAGAAGATGGGCGGACTGTAGTCCCAACGTTGCTTTCCAAACACTTGGCCAACCAGGGTGCTCAGGCTATTTGAGTCACTGAGTGGCCTATCTGTGTCTCTTTCTTTTTCAACATTTGCTTTTTTTTCCAGAAGAGCAGCTTTGCTGTGTGCTTAGAATTTAGCAAAGCAACCTAACCAGTCAACCTAACCAATGCTCGTTTTGTGTGTGTGCTGCAGACGGAGAGCCCGTGGAATGGAAAAGCCAGAGGGGGCTCAAGCCAACAGAACCGCCCGGTGAGGCGGCCTTGTACTGAGCTGCTAAAATATCTTACAGCCACCGATGACATCCTGCTCCATACCAAAGCCAGTGATGCTAAGAGCACGTGGGGTGGTGCCAGCAGCAGAGAAAAGAATGGCCTCGGTCTCGGTGCCTCTTCATCCTCCTCGTCGCCATCCTCGTCATCCACCTCCTCGTTCTCCTCCCTCTCCTCCACCTCATCTACTTCTTCCAACTCGTCCAAGAAGAAGTCAGCTGTGTCATCTCAACAGCAGCAGCAGCAGCCACAGCAGCAGCATCACCAGCGAGGTGAGAGCCGGGCTGCAGGCGAGTGTAGTGTGGCTGGTGTTGGGGCTGGGAAGTGGCAGCGTTGCACTCACAATGGCGGTATTGAGGAGTTGGAGGGTGCTTCTATCCCTGTCGGCCACAGAACCTCCATCTGCTCCCATGGCCGCCCCAAACTCGAGCATGGGCTTCCCAGTGAAGAAGGAAGGCCGCCAGGCGATGTGGGCCGCTTGGCCGCCGCTAGGTTTATTAGGTATATGCATTCTTATTCCCTCCCTCCCAGAGAGGTGAGTCACAGCTGTGAGCATTGCCGAGAGGCTGCGGGCCGCACTCAGGCTAGTGCGGGATTTGGCAGGCAAGGCCGTAGCAAGAAAAGTGGTGCCAGTCATGCACCACCTCAGCACATCACAGTGACTATTAAGAAACGGGATGGGAAGCTGGAGCATCCTTTACTTAGCCAGCTGCTCACTTCCAAGCAAAGGCCTTCTCAATACCTGGGCCACCCCCAATCTAAAAACTCCTCTTTACCAATTTCTCAGGGTAAATCGACAGGTAAGAGGTCTAAGAGGTTACCCCAGACTATTTCAAAAGCAAAGGAGGAAGAGCCCAGCCGTGAAAGTCAGGCTGAGAAGCAAGACTATGTTCCCCTATTGTCACCCCTTTCCTTTGACTTTGAGAGTTGGATTAGTCAAACGGATCCAGGGATGTATACTGGCTCTGGACTAGAACTGGATTTGCCAATCCAGGCGGGCTATGGGGAGGATGCTAACCATTATAATGTTGATGATGGTGTTGATGATGCTGATGATGATGACCATGTGATGGGCAGCCCAGCAGCAGGGCTCTCACAGGGCCCAGGAAGCCCATTCTTCCCAGATACTAGAAATGCAGAGCCCACCCCTCCCTGCATCACACAAGGGCAAGGGCACCTACACAGACAGGCACTCAGCAAGCACCCCGACGACCAGGGCCTCCCATTGTTAGGTAATCATGACTGCATCCCCCCACTGGCCTTATCTTTGCTCTCTTCTCCCTCTCCTGCTCTAACCACTTCCGAGTTTGACTTCACAACTAACTCCTATTCTAATTTGAACCTAACAATCTGAGGGTACAAGCAGCTATGAGACACAAGCAGCCTGTTGCCCAATGCTTAGCTCCATGGGCACCATCCGATATTACAAACAAATGAAAATCAATATGAGAAGGGGTGGGAAAAGGGGTGAGCCTTGTCCTGCTACTGTACGTCTTTATGAATTTGACCCCAGACGTCTGTAGTTATGACTATTATTATAATTTTTTTCGTGTTTTTGTTATTTTTGCTAATAGAGCTGAGTGTGCTGAACCCTGTACATTTAGATTCTGAGCCCAGGTGCTCCTCTTTAGGGTTGTGCTGCTACAGTCACATTCCCTTTGCTGGAGCACACGTCTGCCAGAGCCTCGGGCAACTGCACAAGCTTCCTTGACTCTCCTTTCTTCCCTTCTTTTCATCTTTTCTGCTGTTGGTGCATGCAAATATGACCTTATTGTCCAGGGAGGGGCTCACCCACTTTCATGTGTCTTGTTTGTGGCATTGTCTCTTTTTTTTTTGTCTTTATTCCATTTCAGTCTGTTTGTTGTCTCAGTCAGATTGTGTCCTGTGACCTGTGAAACATGTACCATCACTTCATCCTGCCTCACAGAGTGAACAGTCTATCCTAAGAGAATAAATTGTAAAATTGGGCTCAATCAAAAAAGACAAACTTGCTTTGTACAATACTGTCAATATAACCGTCTAACCAGGGATGGGCATTTTTAGTGATATTTATATTCAGGGGGTTAGGTGGAGATTAAAATTGCAGAATGTGGACCTTTTCTCTTCTGCCATGAGTGTTATACCTAGATCAATAATTACCCATGCTCCTTTGTGTTCTACAGCCATACCAACCACCTTGCCACTTCCTTTGACCCCAGAGTCTCCAAAGTAAGTGTGAGAAGTTTTCCGTCCTATTCTAGCCAATAGAAACAACACACTACAAAAAATAGACAGTCAAGAGTATATATAGACTAGTGTCCTAGCTGAGGCATTTTTGTGACTCATATCCATTTCTAAGATCATAAAATCTTCCCAAATCTTGATTTCATGTGTCAACTAAAAAAAAAACTACACCTTCTTCTGTCTTTCAGTGACCACAAGGGATCACCGTTTGAGAACAAAACCATTGAACGCACATTAAGTGTGGAGATTGCTGGAACCCCAGGTAAGAAAGAAAAAATCTCCTTCACTAGAAATTTTCATGAGTAGAAAGTAATGGGTTAACTTGTGGCGTTTTCCAACATCTTGACAACATCACAGTTTAAAGTTCAAGGTGAAGTCCCAGGAGAACATTTATGTGCTTGGGTATTGATTAGGCTTTCCAATCTCTGCAGGGTTTATTAACAACCCCCCACTACCCTCCCGGTTGCTATCCCCCCTTAGTGAATTTAATATGCTTTCCTTCTTTCTCTATGTGATCCCACCACCCTATGACTGACAGCACACTTAGCCCGCAAATGAAAATAAAGTAGCATTGTTTTAATTGCCTCTGCTGTGTAATTTAGCGTTGCTGCTATGATGAAGGCCTTCCTTCCCGCTAAATATAGAAACACTTTGCTCATTTAGGAGTCATTTTCCTGTGTTGCAAACACATGCATTGTTTGTAGTGCCAATGTGTGTTCCTTCATCCAGCAAGGGATGAACCAATTTTTTTTTACCATTTTTAATGCTCAGAACACACACCAAAACCATAAAATGACACACCAAAAGAAATAATTATTCCTATTATTAGTACTTTTTGCATATATGTGTGTGAACTAAACCTTAATAAAATGCAGGAACTGCTCTTGAAAATTTTTAAAATTGGATACTGTCAAATGTCTAGGAATAGTTAAAAATGAATGAATGAATGTCTTGCAGAGAAATAAAACATAAAGTCAACTGATAGTTATGTAAGAGGTAAGAATAGAATGTCCTACCTATTTTTTATTATTCTTTATTATCACACAGCAACCGTACAATGTCCTCATTTGGCACAGATGGAGTCATTTTTTTTTGCTGCACTTTGTTCTACTTTTCCACTGCTGTTGACTGACCACCTAAGTTAGGCTTATAAACTTTGATTTTTTGCGAACAAAACTCCAGGCACATAGGGAAGTTTCATGCTGGGCGAAACATTTTAATTGCTTTGAAATAGTGGATACTGACTCAAGACTTGAAATTCCTCTAAAACCTTGTGTAGTCTTGCACAAATAGGGGTAAGACTGATGTAGACTGCAGTCACTCACTGTTCCTACTAAGCCACCGGATTGTGTTGTGTGTATGACGTCCAAAACACATCACATGGCCAAAACATATTTCTTTTGAAATACTAATATTGCAAGATTTGTACTTCTGTACATATGTAGTTATTTTATTCCTTGTCAAAGACATGTCAGTAATTATTACCCCTGGGTTAATTATCTGAGATCAGTAATAGCAAATTGGCTGTCCTCCAGTTACTAATGCCATGTGACTTTGTCCTGGTTATTTTAGTTATTTATTTACCAATAAGGGAAATGGACCTTAGCCGTACATAATTTTCTGTCCTCTGCACCTTTAGCTAAACGACCCAAGGGGATTTGAGTCAGACCTCCTAACCTTTGTGGAGGTGCCTTTTAAATATTTGTGTAGCTAAGGCTTCAGGGTCACAGGCGGTGCTTGTTGGGACCTTAAGGAGCTAAAGAGCAGCGCTCCTTAATGTCTTGGGCAATCAAGCATAGTTAATATTTCTTTCTATTTTACTGCATGTGGGCGAGTCTGGTGACCTCTGGCCAAATTCAGGCGTCCGTTCTGTGTCAGCGCATCCATTTCAAAAGCACAGTCAAATGAAGTACTTCACCTGCCTTCAGCATCTGGCGCTAATGTCGGATTGAATATTAGCAGAAATGCCATTAGCATGAACTGCTCCAGGTCGCACAGACCCTTTTTCAACTTAAGGGATTAGCTGACACCAATAATATAGATCCCCTTAAGTAAGAGCCAAAGTTAGCATGTCCTCACAGTAGCTTTCCACTTGACTAAATATTATTCTGGTGTTAATGATAACCAGATGGAAGTTTGCCAGGTGGGCAGTTCCATCCTCCACCTTGAAGGAACCTAGAAAAAAAATTCCTTCATGAAACTTTCCATGACCCGTTGCTTGTTACACATTATTTTCTGACAAGTTGTAGTAATTGTTACTGTTTCACGGGATGTTATATATAATAGGTGTGGGATTAAATATAAACCTGCTCATCTTGTATCAAACCATATATTTTTTTAATGCTGCGTTATCAGCTTTGTGCTCAATACCGGGGATATTTTTGACACTTTTCAGAGAGGTACAGCAAAGTTATGGCAGGCGGTGAAACCCCAGGGGGATCTGACTGTTCAAGCCTAATCTTAGCCAAGCTAATAGATTTACCCTGTGCTGTTGTGTTGTCTTTAATTACTGTATCTCATGACGCCGAGGTGGTCTGTGTGTTGTTATTTGCGCAGCTTACTGACAGATCAACTCTCTAAGCCCAAAGTTGTTATATTCTCCAGTGGTCTCCTCATAATTTAGAGTGGAATGAGAAGAAGATTAAAAAAGAACTTTCTCCTCTTTTCTTAGTCGTGATGAGCAGTGCTCATCATTTTTTTGGATCGTCCATCATGAGCAAGATTTACTAATAGGCACATTTATTCAATTTTGATTTATTTCACCTACAGTGACAATGGTTCTGAGTTTTTTTTGTTTTGTTTTGTTTTGTTTTTTTTTTTGGTTTTTTTGGAAAGGTAGCACTTCACTGTTGAAACAAAAATGTACCCAAGCATTTTGCAGTCAATGCTCTCTACTTTTCCCCCCATTTTAGCTCTTATTAATTGGGGTATTGCAATATCTGTTAATTTATATCTTCAGAAGAGGACGTTTTAAAAAATAAAGGAAAAAGTTGATTACAGATTTATGTACACAAATGCAAATTAAAAGTGTGATGGTAAATCACAGATCAGTCCTGCTTTTCAGGTAGCAGACTCAACCCCTCTCTTTGCCTTGCTGTCATCCCAGTGCATACTCCAACACTGGATTTAATGCTAATAGCTGTCATTTGGTGCAATTCAGGAGTGAGCTGAGAATGATGTGCATTATAAGGCAAAGAGGAGGAGAAGAGAGCGTAGGTGTTTTAAAAGTGCCTGGGTTTGACTCCAGTGAGAGACTGTTAGTGACGAGTGTGTGTGTGTGGGGGGGGCACATTTGTTTTGCACGGAGACAGAAACAGGAAAAGATGCCAAGGGATTGACAAGGGGAAGTAAGAGACTCAGACTGATCTGTGGGAGACGACAGACAGGAGAAAAGGGGAGAGTACAAGACGAAAGGAGGAAATCGCAAATGAGAGTAATGGTGGCGCCTGTTTGTGTGAGTGCATTAACAATGCTATAAAGTAGGCTCATCTCAGGACTTCCCATATAACTGCCATCTGCTTGGCTGTAAATCTGTGGGAGGCAGGGGAAGGGGGAGCTCTAGCTGTTGGGACACGCCATCGGAAAAGAATGACAAGCCATACGCCAGTACTTCCTGCACTTCTCTGACATTTTGTCATGGCATCAGCGGGCACGCTCGCATGTATGTCAAGTGTATTGACATGCAGCAACATCGTACATTGTTTCAGACAGATGGTGCTGGATCATTCTGAATCAAGTGTGGCATCACGTCAGTGATTGTTCATTCCGACGGATTAAATTGGCTTTGGTTTTATTTAGATATATTGGCCTCCTTCCAGCACCATTTGTGTGAGGTTGGCAGAGATTTGATACATGTTCTTTAAATATAGCTTTTTTTTTTTAGTCAGATGCATTACATTTGTCCTCTGCATGGTTTTGTGTTGTGGCTTCCCTTTTCAGGAAAAGGTATCCTTCCAAGGTCAGAGAGGAAGGGGAGGCAAGTCATCCGTATAACAGCACCACTGTATTAAGTTACACCAAGCATTACATTAATCTGTCAAGATTGTAATAAAATAGAGATCAGGATTAGGCCAAGTGAAAGTGAATATTTTAATCAGGCATGTATCTGTGTCCACTGATACATACGTGGTGAGGGATCTTTTCAGGGACAGTGAGATGAGGCATTTGGTGTGCTCTGCCTTTCTGATTTGCCCCCTAACCAACCACCAACCAGTGTCTTTTCATTTTATCTCTAGGTCTAACACCACCTACCACGCCCCCACACAAAGTCAGTCAAGAGAATCCTTTCAAAGCATCGCTCAAAACCAAGTTGTCTCCATGTTCCTCCTCTGCCTTGGCATGCAAAAGAGCCAGGTTGACCGAGCAGGGCCCCAGCACTCTGGCCCCGGCCCTAGGAGCCTCAGGCGGGGGCCCCAACAGGAAGGGTCCCGAACAAACTGAGCTTTATGCCCAGCTGAGCAAAGCATCCTCTGCTCTCCCTTACGCTGCCACGCAACGCACATTGGCGGGCAGTTTCAGTGAGCATTGCAGCACTAGCAACAGTAAGAGGTTGGTGTCGCATGGCCACAGTGACCACGACTACTGCCAAGCGTCAGCCAACTCCAAGAAGGAGGGCAGCACGGCCGCAGCCACTGTGACTGTGGCAGCAGAAATGTCAAGCGCTGCGGGAAACACTGCTGCTCTCATGCCGCCAACAGGCACAGTGGAGGACAGGCATATTGAATGTAAGGACTCAACCATGCCCCCATCTTCAGCATCTCCATCTTCTTGCTCTTCATCATCACCATCACCTTGTCCTTTGGCCAAGCAGCAAAAGCCGCCGAATGTGGATGAAAATGCAGACCGTATTCAGGGAAAGCAGACCCCGATGCAAAGCTCTGAAACTTTCTCCCAGGAGGCCACAGCTGAAAAGGACCACCGACAACACTATGCCGCCTGCAGCCGGAAGCTCTTGTGTGACCAAGAAATTAGAGCGGAACTTAATAAGCACTTTGGCCCCCCCTTAAAAAGCCTCTGTAGTCAAGGTGGTCAGAAGAGAAAACCAGATAGCAAAACAAACACAGCGGCCTCTCCCACAGGGGAAGACGATGACTGCTGCCCAGAAAGGCAGCCGGGCACCAGCTATCTGCATCCAGGGATTCAGCCCTTCCATGATGAGCTCGAGCTGGGCACAGGCCGTGAAAGTCGTTTCCTCTACCCTTGGGAGGGGACCCCTCTGGACCTACTTTTTGACTGCCCCCCTTGCTCCCCCTCCTGTTCCCCACCATCCAGCTGCTCCCCCTCACGAGGCTCTGTTTCCCCACCTTCCTCTCTCCTCCTCTCACCTGGGAGACCTTACTACTGGACCAGCAGTGGGTCCCGCTCACGGTCTCGCTCCCACTCTGGCTCCCGCAGCTCCTCCTCACCTTACCGACGGCGCTCCCTGTCTAGCTCACCTGACAGGCGTCCCTCCTCCTGGTAATTCAACACACACACACACACACTCAGACTCACACATTCAGACTCACACATTCTCAAAACCAGTGTCTCTTTGAGCTAAACCTTGACTGCTCCCCACCCATGCAGTTCAAACGGGGCTTGGAACCAGCAGGGGGTTTAGCTCAGTGCTGTTAAATAGGCTTGAGTTGTAGTCAGAGCTGATGTCAAACATGAGAGAGCTTTTGGACGCTTAGCATGTGTTCTTGACCTCACGCTATATTTAGCTCCACTTGGACTAAATATAAAATAGATCAGGCAGGGACTAATGTGCACATGGACATTCCATAAGGTGATCACGAGTGTTCTTTTACAGTACAATAAGATTAAGTCATTTAAACTTCATTATTTATAGGTATTTTTGGTATAAAAATGTTGCAGTACATGCTCACTGAGGACATATATAATGTCATCCTCAACTTTTGGATTAAAATAATATATATACGCTGCTTAAATTTGCTTTAAACATTTTTTAAAGAAGCTGCTGATTTGTTTATTTCCTATATTCCATTTGTATATTGCATTGTTTTGTGTCAGCAGTTGATTTATCAATGTCTTTGTTAAGTTTCACACGGGTCTAAATTATTGTTAGACGACAGACAGATATTGTGCAGATAAAAAAAGGCAGAAAAATTCAAGTGGTGAGAAGCCCTGGTGTTTTCCTGCAATACCTACAGTACATTTACATATCCATTATGTTCCCACGCCCTATTTATTTTGTATTATCCTCTATTCTTTCTTTTTTTTTTGTTAGATGCAGACAACGTTGTTTTAAGTGGCAGCTGTTGTTTCTACTAAGTGGCATAACAGCTACTCCTCCACATCTCTGGAGATAAAAGTTAAATCCAGGCACTTTTGTGGTATTTTCAAACCCCTCTTTCCAAAGACATTTCTACCATCATATCACAGCATGAATACTACATTTCCCAGGTTTCCCTTTGATCAGGGCTGAAGGGGTATCTGCTGTTTTTGTGGTAGAGGAACAGAGACAAACCCTGCTCAGTGACAAGGATCTTTGTAAATTCAGTTTGTCAGTACACACAGTTCTTCATTGAGTGCCTCAGTTTGGCACTTTACTGTAGTAACTCACTTTGTTTGTCTGATTATGGAAAGGTCACTCTACGCCAACAAGACAATAAAATCACTTCATTCTAATGTTTGCTTTCAGATCTTGTATTCTCAAGACACACAATTAAATCCCAAATAAAAAATATGTTAAACGTTTTTTTGGGGGCCTGGGGGGATAAGTTCTAGCATTGTTGGAAACAAGAGTGTGTTTTGATTAAATGTAGAGGGAAAGGATTTTGCCAAATAAATCACAATTTTTTTCCACTGTGGACAGTTTTCGAAGGCTTGACCCGAGACCTTTTTAAAGCAGCACTTCTTTGCTTCACTGAGCATCTCACTCCCCCCTTTCCATTATTTAGGTCTCCCTTCTTCAGGCAACCCTTCAATAATTAAGCACCAAGCTTAAGGAGTGCAGGTTACAGTCTCTGTTGTCTGGCCTTCAGGGCCAACAGTGTTGGACATGTTCTCACAGACTTTACTAGTGTAAAAGGGTCTGCATTAAATGTTGTTTTCCTCCTATTTAGTCTCTAATTTATTGCATGTTTTTTCCATCAAAATGCATCAAACAGTCTTTCAAGATTTGTCCTTTTTTCTCGTAGGTTTCGTCCCAACACTGACTCAAGCACTTTCCGTTCCAGGACTCATAAGAGCCCCCACCCTCAGTCCCATTCTCCTCTCAACCGCAGGCCAAGGTGATCCTTTTTTTTGTTTGTTTGTTTTTTCTCTGTTTAGCCGTTAACTTTTTTTTCCAGCATTAACCTGTCTGTAGTTACACATTTCCACATATGTGGGAAAGTGAGAAATAAGTTTTCGACAAAATCTTAAAGCTGAATAAAATGGAAGAGACAAATATGCAGTGTCCACGTGATACTTTAGGCAGAGCCAGAGACATTTGATATAAATTGTTGTATATTAAAATCCACTGTTGAGTAACTTAGATGTGTGACTGTGAGTACTTTTGTAGTTTTTAGACACTGCAAAAAGTTCAGTATCATATACAGAGCAGCTCTGGCACTTAGCATAGAGAGAGAGAGATAGCGAGGTAGTGGGACCCAATCTAAGCCCTGCAAGCTGATTTGGCAGCCACGTGCCTAATGACACCCGACAAGCCAGAAAGTCACTCATCAGTCGAAAAACTTAACGGACATCCTGTGTGAGTGGGGGAAAAAGTTGCACTTTCCCTCTTGATGAAGCCCCAACTAAGCAGAAAGTAATGACATGTGAAGTTGTGCTGACAGTCGCAGCTGCCTGACTCCCCGACTGCGATGCTTGGCGGCACTCCCGCAGGCCTGTCCTGTAGTCCTTGTAGTCAAGCAGTGGAAAAGAGACAACTTTTTTTTTTCCCCCACTTCTGTCCAAATCTGTTGAATGTTGGGTTTGATTTATTTAAAAAGGTGAATTTAAGGAGGTGCATGCCTTGACAATGAGGTTACGTGTGTCATTTTGCAGGTATGACAGCTATGAGGAGTACCAGCATGAAAGGCTGAAAAGGGAGGAGTACCGGCGGGACAATGAGAAGCGGGAGTTTGAGAGAGCCGAGCAGAGAGAGAGGCAACGGCAGAAAGCAATAGTGAGTCATTACATTGATCTTTATTTGTCAAATGAAGAATTTCCCGATACTTCAGTCAAATACTTACACCTGAGACACAAGAGTGAACTAGTATTGCTCACCTATCAGCTGATGTATCTTCTCCTACTGCAGTTCAGTACATTTAAATTGTTCACCAATGACAGAAGACAGAGGGACGGGTTGACCCTGCTATTTTCTCGTCTCAGTTTAATGGTTTAGTGGACGAATCAAGACTTGACACTTCAGCATGTCATGAATGCTTTGTCATGAGTATTAACCAACAAATAACATTGTGTTAATCATGGAATTATCAATGAAACATGGATATAACAAGCCTTATTTCACCACAAGTTTGTGCATTTTTAACATCTCAACAAAAAAACAAGCAAAAAAAAAAGTCCCATCACTGATTTTTTCTTTTCTTTTTATTGGTTTGAAAAGCCTGACACAGTAAATATCAGTATGAAGTAACTCCAGGTTTCCTGAGAGGTAAAGCCACCGCCACCCATTGATACGGTGCACATTAATGATGCAGTAACGCTAGCTTGTCTTAGCTTTTTTTTTTGTTTGTTTGTTTGTTTCCTGAGATGAAAATACAAACAATTAGGTGCGGTGAAGCTCGACCTGTCAAACAATATTTGTGAAACAGGAGATATGAAAGCAACTCCTTGTGTTTGTCCATTCCCCAGATTCTCCTTATTCACTTTCTTTTTACTTTCCTCTCTCTCTTTCGGTCTGACTTAAACACCAACTGACACACACCTTCACACACAGATATCAGCCCCTCAGGGTGCCGTCCAGAAAAAAAAAAAAAAAACTCTTATTTATCAGTTGTCAGCAAGTAAACCTTCTAAATCAGCAAAAACCCTTTCGTCCTGAACAGTACGTAAGCATTAAAGACAGTGAAAAAACACCTAAAGAACAATAACCTGTAGTTACATTTTTTCTGCAACTTTGCAGAAGTGACTGAAGGCAAAGGTGAACTGTAAGTTGAGTTCAAGGCAGATGATTTACATACATGCAATCTGACCACTGCCCTCAAGACAGTGTTGGACGTTTCAGCAGACCTCAGTGGACTCAGTGGCTCAGTAATGGCAAATAAATGAATGAATAAATAAATAACAGCAATGATACACCATAGCCCCAGGCCTGTGCTGTATTATATGATTAGCAGATGCAATTAAACCACTCACAAGCTATAATTGCAGCCTGGTGCAATTTGTTCTTAAATTATTCTGCTATGACCCCGCGTCCTCTGCAGTTCAAGGAAATCCATGTTTTTTTGTTTTTTTTTTTGCTGCGTGACTAACAACTAGTGCTTTTAATGTTCCCTCTTCACTGAAAGCGACTCATTAGAACATTTTGCCTGGTTTTCACAGGTCCATTATATTTTCCAAGTTAAAGATTAGTGGTGTATGTTAGTATTTATTATTAATTAGTGCATCAACAAATTGCTGCATTTGAATAAGGCAGGTCTGAGCAATTGTTTTGACTCCCGGGACACAGTGGGTACTAAAATTTGACAATGGGTGGGGGTCTGTGGGGTTGGGGGGCGGGGTGCAGGTCAGGAGAAAATTGATGGAACATTTGTGTGGACCTAGATTATGGATGTGTATAAATCATGAATAAAGTCTAAATGCCTGAAGCTTGTTTTATACTATCTATCTATCTATCTATCTATCTATCTATCTATCTATCTATCTATCTATCTATCTATCTATCTATCTATCTATCTATAACTATAATTAGTATATAGATTTTAATATATAGATTTAGTTAGAGTTAGAATACTATATTCTTAATTTTTACCTCCCATTAAGAAACAACTACAGAAAAGAAACAGGTCATTGTTAATAAAAGAAAAAGAGACTGTTGCCTCTGGTTGATGAGTTGTACAGAGAAAACGGTACAGTTGTGCCAAAAGCAGATTGAAGGTGCTTTCATTCTAGTCCATCAGATTAGAGAAAGCAAACTGATCCAATCAAAGAGTGACACAAAAAGCCAGACACAGGAGTGCAACAAAGCCAGGGCCACGGAATTGGCCGTAAAGTCTGCCAGAGTGATCAAATCCTGTCGACTGTGCTTGGTGGAGAAAGAGAGGAGGAAATAAAAATAAATATAGACTCACCTTTCAACTTGCTTTTATTTTTCTCTGTCAGGCAGAGAGACGAGTGGTGTACGTGGGGCGACTGAGGTCCAACTGTACAAGGACAGAACTGAAGTGTCGCTTTGAAATCTTTGGCGAAATCGAGGAATGTGCAGTGAACCTGAGGGACGATGGGTAAGGCAGCGACGCGTTGTTTGCACGCAG
Source organism: Paraplagusia blochii (assembly GCA_016785265.1). Taxonomy (NCBI): domain Eukaryota; kingdom Metazoa; phylum Chordata; class Actinopteri; order Pleuronectiformes; family Cynoglossidae; genus Paraplagusia; species Paraplagusia blochii. Next base: position 281,117 of record JAFBJS010001697.1, on the reverse strand, counting down.
GTTAAGTCATTATTTAACAAGTGTTTCTTAGATGTCTAATGTAATGCAATAGACTGGATTGGTGCTAAATCAAGACATGATCGTCTCTAACCCCTGAGACAACAGCAGAGTCTTTCAGTCTCAGTGCATCTCTTGATTCATCCACTCCCAACCGTACTATCCCCTAAAATACACACTCATTGATTCTCCTTTGCATATAAATAGAATGATCGTCATCTATCACATGGCCTCCTGTTTAGTGATCATTGCCCCACAGCAACTCTCTGACGTATCTTTTTCTATTCCTGACCAGGGACAATTTTGGCTTCATCACGTACCGCTACACTTGTGACGCCTTTGCCGCCCTTGAGAACGGACACACCTTACGCAGGTCAAACGAGCCTCAATTCGAGCTGTGCTTTGGCGGACAAAAGCAGTTCTGCAAATCTCATTACACAGACTTGGGTAAGTGCATCTTTGTTGTTCTCCGCGTCTGTCCCCCGCAGCCTTGCAGTATACGTAGTCGCACTAAAAAGCTGTGAGTAAAAAAGACAACGAGAAAGCGGGACATAAGACAGAAAGGCCGGGGTTACGCAGCCATATTGTGCGAGCCTCGTATCTCTGCTGGTAAAATTACTCCAGCCTTGAATGTGTCCACCAGGCATTTGTGACCCAAAGGGTAAAGTGACTTGAGCGGTCAGTCTGTGACCAAAAAGGGAGCTGCATTTCCTCGCTGCTGGTCGTATCTTCAGGAAAACCTGGCAGACTCCATTAGTCATTTAGACATGGAGCAAAAGCAAGACATTGGGGAGAAAGATAGCACATTAAAGCACATGTGCAGCTGCACATGAGGCGAGCCGGTGTGTGTTGTGTGGGCGCCGCAATCACTTTCAGTACACGTTGAAGCACGGATGGAATTATGGAGGAAGAAGAGATGGGGAGGAAATGACAAGAGAAGAAGTTGGGGTGAGAAGGAACAAGGTGGGAACAAGGTTAATTTGCAGCAGTACCTCCTTCTGGTAGAGTGGGGTCTCATCTGCTGCCAGCTGTTTGAGGGCTCATTGTATGGTAAAGCCTTGATGGGTCTCATAAAGCCCCCCTCATTTACATAGAGGGAGGATTCTCAATTTACACACCTACTTGCAAGTGCCTCCATCATGGCGACCTGCTGGGAAGCAGAATTCTTTTGAATCTCATTTCCATAAAAGTTGTTTTTCCCCTTAAACTGAATTTTAAACAGAAAAGTCTATATTTCCCTAATTTAACATGTAACATACATCTCATCTGTCACTCTCTCGTGTCTCTGTGAGAGTGACAGTGTTCCACAGTGCACCTCTGAAGTCTTATCAAAACCAGATTTAAATGGTTCCATAGTGTAGCGGCTAGCCTGCCTGCCTCAGAAGCAGAGAGTCATGGATTTGAATCCCATCTTCAAGACATTCTTGATAGATGCATCTGCTAAATACATGAATGCAAATTGTAGATAGAGCAAAAGGACAAAGTGACATGTAAATAAAGGAAGTTCTTCATGTGAGGTTCTTGATTGCAACTGTTTTGGATTTAAGACTAGGATCAGCGAATAATGTTTTTTTTATGAAACCATGAACAGGCTCTGTCGCTCACTTTGTGCCGAAAAATGTTTCATTCACTTAGAATAAAAGAAATCAGTTAAAATTGTTGTAAATCAAGTCCAATCACCACAGCCTTTTCTGAAAGGCTGACATGGCTTTTTGGATTATATGGCTTGGACAGCTGTAAAAAGATTAATATTTAGAAAAAAAAATGTTATTTTTTCTTGTCATCCGTCTACTTGTTGTTAAGAGTAGAAGCTATAAAGTTCAATTCATACACTTACATCTAGGTGTTGCATGTGTTCTCAGATGGGCCTCAGTAATATACACAAATCCGATAGAAAACTGCACTTGTATAAAATGAGCCAGAGGCTGAATGATGCACTTGATAAATAATGCAAGCTATCAGTGAAATCTGAGCATTCTTTTCCTCTGGCAAGACTCGCTTTTGTGACATGTGAATAAAAGTATAAGTGAGGGCACACTGTTTCATCTACAGCAGCGAGAGAAGTGATGATAAATGAGCAGCTGTATGGAAACCTAAAAGATATAAACAGATATTGACTCTTGCACCTAACGCTCATTTTGCTTTGACTGCTAGTTAACTGACGAAATGCGAGTTCAAGAATACGTAAAGGCAGAGCTACCAAAGCTGAAGAGGGAAAATAAGACTTTTTTTTAACAAATGAAACAGTTACTATAAAGAAACTACACTGAAGAATTGACACAGAGAAACAGTTGCTAATCCTAAAGCCTTGAGGGTGGACATTATGCCAAGATTGACTAATCAGTCTGCTGAAACGGAAAGGCCTTCATTCCACTGTCTCTTTGTCAGGAACAGGCTATTTTAGTCATCCCCATGCTGATAGCACAGGATAAAGAGACTAGGAGGAAAATTTATATCCGCGTGTATGCAAAACCCTCCCTGCCCTCTCCCTAATGCTGTAGTCCTGTTTTGTTTTTTTTTCCACAGACATGTTCATTAGTTTTTGGTGGCGCATGGGGATAATTTTCAGCCTTCAAGGTGCACAGCATGACGCAATCCAGCCCTTGGCCACTGCATTAGGGTCACGACTGGCATTCCCAGGCTGACACGGTTGTTCCCGTCTCTCAGCGCTCTTGAATTGTGCTCCTGGGGCCTTTGGGGGGCCCATTTGTGAAGCAGTCTGTTGGCGGAGATAAGAGATGTTTTTTTTTTTTTTTTTAAGTCTTATCAGATTGATCTAGAAAAATAGGACATGGATATGGTCTCACATTTTTTGAAAATGTGAAAACAGCATCCTCGGTTGAAATTCTGTATCGTGCGTTCAGCTCTGGTGTGTTGCACCATGCAGTACGCTGCTGTTTAAAAGTGTAGTTTCAGTGTTGAGGCTGCAGGGCATCATTCTTTTGTAATTTGGGTTTCTTCGCGGACATGGACGTTATCAATTGATTTGTTTTAACCTACTGTATGCATGCAGCTGCGTGAAACAAACAACATTTTAATTGTCAATATTTCAGAATCTGGTTGTGCGTTGACATTCTGATTACTTTGCGGTGTTAACGATAGCTACAAAAACTCCCATTGATATTATACATCTTCGATTCCGACAGCAGACAAAGTACGTGCTTTTGATTTGAGTGACATTCTCTAGCATTGAGGCATCACTTGCTCTGTCACTGCTTGGTGGGCGTCTTACTTTGTCATATATATATATATATATATATATATATATATTGTCCTTGCACAATGTTTGACTTGCTTTTCAGCAGTAAAATACTCATACTCTGCAAGTATCTCTTGTAAGGAGAGTCAGATTTTTTTCACCAAACTGTTGATAAGAACAATTTATTTTTTGACAGTTGTGCTGTTTTTCCTATCCCTGAAGGACAGGTTTCGTTTTTAACCTCTGTTGAAACAGTATGAGAGGCTGGCATGCATATCTCTTTGTTGGTGTCAGGAGAGAAATAATGTCAGTACAGATTTTAATTGAGATCTGATATTGATATGATTATTATCTTGAGTTAGAAAAACGTCATTTGTTGAAATCGGAGGATTAGAGCATTAATTATTGACCTTTAAATTTATGCCCAATAGGCATCTATCTATCTATCTATCTATCTATCTATCTATCTATCTATCTATCTATCTATCTATCTATCTATCTATCTATCTATCTATCTATGTTT
>JAFBJS010001697.1:265741-276917 GCA_016785265.1 Paraplagusia blochii | reverse complement strand
CTAAGTTTTAGTGGAGTGTAACAGCTACACTGCGGTTGTTTGTTTTGTACTGATGTTGGATCACATCTGTTGTGTACCATGTTTAATAAAGTTCCATTGCAAAACACTTAAAAAAAAAAACTCTATCTATCTATCTATCTATCTATCTATCTATCTATCTATCTATCTATCTATCTATCTATCTATCTATCTATCTTTGAGGCCAGATGTTCTATGGAAATAATGCAATGACATTTTCTCCATTTCAGATTCCCATTCGGACGACTTTGATCCAGCCTCCACCAAAAGCAAGTACGACTCCATGGATTTTGACAGCTTGCTGAGGGAGGCACAGCGCAGCCTGAGAAGGTAACCAGTTCGGTGCCACAGACAAAGAGGGGACGTCCTATACCTCACTGTTGTTTCTCGCCCTTGTTGACGACGAGACTGAAGTTTCACTCTATGTCATAGAGTATATAAGATGAAGTCTATAGACCTATATCAATATAAATGAATATATCAAAAACAAAGTTTACATTAACTTAGCTGCTGAAGAGCTGTGAAGAGACAGTTCGTTGAGAAGTTCGGGAAAAGCCAGTGAACCCTCAGAACCTGGTGCACGTGTTAGGTGCACTCTACTGCTGTGCAACCATGCGTAAAAGAAGAAGAAGAAGATAAAATAAAAAAAAACCCTTTCTTTCTCCAAGTGCGACAATGCCCTCACAACGTTTCGGGTGAAAACATGCAGCTTTTTTGTTTGTTTGTTTGTTTTTGTTTTGCTGTTGTTTCTTTCTTTCCTTTATCTCTGGTGTTTGGATCTGTGTTACATTACAAACAGGAGCATAGGGAATTGTCTCTTGGAGGTAAGACTCTCAAGGTAACATATTAGTCTACATTTTTATGGTGAAATGTAGCAAGTGTATTTACAAGTACTTTAAAGAGGAATATTTTTATTTTGTGTACATATGGGATAAAGTTCTTTATTTGTTACAGCTATGCACTGTAAAACGCAGCCTTTTTTAACGAAAAGAAAATTTCTTAATTGAGAATGTCTATCTGTGGTCATTACAATACTGTAAAACATATTGTACACCCTACATGATGTTTAAAAGACATGATATGATTGTAAAAAAAAAAAAAAAAAATGAGCGAGAGAAAGGAGAAGATGTGACAGGCAGATCATTTGGAGGGAGCGAGTGAACAACCATCAATTTTTTTTTAAGTTATTTTGCTGAGAGAGAAACAGTGTAAAGTTTTCTTTGTTTATAACGTTTCTCAACAAGTGTAATATGCATTTTAAACATGTTTTTCAAGATTGTGAAAAATGATCCCATTGTTGCTTTTAATAATTATATCAAAAGGAATACATATATATATACATATATATAAACCTATATGTATGTGTACATATATTGACACATATATGTGTCTGCAGATACTCTCAGAGTTGGCTTTTATCACTTACAATCATTTCAAAACCATATTTATCTATTTATTTTATTATAACAATGAAGAAAAAGGAAAAATATTTATGGACTCCATTTCACATGGCGTACCTCATGGCATCGACTTTGGTTAATTTATATCAGGTTGATTTTTGTTTGTTTAGGATGTAATCATAGACAGGGTGTTCAACTAATGAATTGAGGTGGGGGGGTGTAATTTGACCTTCTATGCCTTTCCAGAACAATCAGAACATTCAGCTCATAGCTCAAGTAGCCAGCTCTCTTATTTCAGTTGCCATGATCTGTCACCACCGTCATTCCGATGGTGTGCTGTACTTGACAAATACATTTAAAAAAAAAAGAAAAAAAAAATGCAGAACATGAAGCAATAAAGTTGATTTTAGCAGCACCATGGTAGACACACGCTGCCACCGCTGGTAGACACACGCTGCCACCGCTCCACTCTGGCTTTTTGATTATGTGAATGCCAAACGAAAGTTTACAATTTCCTTTTCCTGAATTTTTTAAAAGATCTTGTATTTGATGTACAGTTCTACTAATCTTCACAGTAATGAAAAAAAAGGATAATTATTGACAACAGTAAATGATAATATACAATAAATGAAATAAAACGCTATATAAAAAGCAATAATTTATTTTTCAGAGTTGTATTTTAGCTTCTATCGTTGTGTGAATTTTTCGGACCTGACCCATTACCCAGTCGCTGGTAGCTTACGGACAACTCCATTCCTCAATCCGTACGGTGAACACTTGAACTTACCTGCCTCCTCCTCCTCCTCCTCTTCTTCCTCCTCTTCCTGATTCTGCTGCTCCTCCCTTTAAGATGTAATTGAGTCCCTGTGATTGTAATGCTGGCTTTTTCTTGTGACACCTGTGCAAAATGTGACTCTTTAATCCCACTCTGTGTGTAGAACGTGTCCAGTCCAACATGTGTTTGTTGTGTAGCGCATGACTATTACAGGGTGATGCTGGGTACAGTAAATTCCACTTTGGATATCTGCCTGTCAGCTGTCTTAACTGGCAGATTTTAAATGACATTCTTTAAGCCCAGAGGGGGAAAAAAATTACTCAACAGTGTATTGCACACCACGTCGCTTTACACTGCCACTCCTTCTTTCCCCACCAGCCCTAACCCTCTGTGGCCCTCCCCCCCATCCCATAGCGCTCACAGTCCAGATATCACATCGGCGTCGACAAGACATAAAAGGTAACCTTGCAGCTTCTGGTTCAATTAACGTCCCGTTTCGGGCGCGAGCCAAGTAATGACAGAAGCGGTTTGCGTCACCGGGAGGGGGGAAAAAAATGTTATGTATGAAAAGCTGTGCTGATCCCAGGCTACGCTTCACTGAATTGGACTGTGAAGACGGGCAAAAGTGAGGTATTTTTATATATATTTTTCTTTGTATGGCAATAAGGACAACTTTAATCAAGGGGGAGATAAACCAATAAATAAAACAATATTGACCAGTGTTTCACAACATTTTTTCTTTCTTCTTTTGCTGTCTGTATCGCGTTTGGGTAATGGTGCCGTGTCCTGTTTGATAGATGTGGCTTTAATCATTGTAGTTAAAAAAAAAATGCTTTGTAAATTGCCTAGACTAGCAATATATTATCACACTTTATGGTTAAAATTTCAACTGTGGCGGACTTTTTAATAATGTGACCTACTGACGACTTGCTACTGCTTCGACGTTTGTTGAGTAATCATGTTTTCTTTTACCTGGGAAGGACAATACATGTGTGAGCAGATGTATCTCGGATTGTGTGCGTGTATGTGTGTGTGTGTGTGTGTGTGTGTGTGTGTGGAAGATGGGTTGTTACCTGTTTGTGTTCTATCCACGTTGCCTTCTGCCAAGTCTTTACCAATGCCTTTGTGGTTCTACCTATTGTACAATTTTCTTGTGAATTTTATTTTTTATGTGCAATTCTCATCAGCCTCACTATGCCAATAAAGGGAAATGTGTTTAAAAAAACAATCCAGTGGCTCTGCCATTATCTCCCCTACCCCAACCCGTCCCTTTGTGATCAATGTCCCCTAATCAAGCACTGTTGTACCATTTTCACTCTGCGCTATCAAATGATTATGATTTGTGTGCTCAGTCTGATTACTATCAAGGAGAAACCCTTGAAGGTTTTTTTTTTTTTTAAAAAAGGGAAATCCAAAAGTGGTGAAAATGCTGCTCATCAGAATTCACAATTAATCCGTCATTATCTCCCTCCGATGCTTGTGTATCAAAGTGTTGAGTGAAGGCTGCATGAGAAGTGACACAAGCACATCCTCAGCACATCTGTCTCTCTGTGAAGTTTCCCACTAATAAAGGAAGTGAGCCCCTGATGCAGGGCAGCTCTCCTCTTTGATATTCATATCACCTGGGAGGGGAACACTCGGCGTCTTTGTCTATGTCCACAACTTCACTCCACACCAAGAGTCTGAAAGTTAATTAAAAAGTTGTGGGGAACAATTCCATTAACACAATGGAGAGCTATAGTGACTTGATGGTGTGGTAGATATTCAGTAGAGCTTCATTACTGCTTTAGCACTACCGCTTTCTCTCCGTTTTTTTCTTTTTTTTTTTTTTTTTTTTTTCTTTAAGGTACACACCTCTTTCTCTGGGTACCGGGATCACACCGGGAGCCTCAGCTCCACTCCTGGTTCCTCACCACTGCAAAAGAAAAATATGGGAAGAATGTGCATTAAATTTTAAGGTTGGGGGTCGAATGTGTGGTTTTTTTTTTATTATTATTAAGGCCACTGTTTAGCCCCAGAGAAGAGAGCAACTGGCTTTCATTTCAGCGTGGCTCCAGTGCGACAGTGCTCTCCCTCAGCTTGCCCTTTCCACAGAATGATACTGTCCCTAGAAATCGTCCCTGCTCCCTGTTGGCTTTTTTTTTCCTTTTCCCACCTCTCTCTTTTCATCATGATAGGATTGCCTTTTATTTTTTTTATTATCTGTTATGTGTCTTTTTTATTATTAACCAGCAGATAAGTAGCTATCTGTACTGCAGTCGGGAGTAAATCTGAGCGAGGGAGATAATGGGGTTTGATGGGGCCGGGCTCTCTGTGGGACAAACACTGAGACTATTTCATTTTTTTTAAGTTAAAATCTTCAACCGCTCTGTGTGTGTTCACAGTCAGTGAAAATCATTCACGTTTGGACAATAAACAGACATGGGAGTTTTGCTCGTCTGGGTATCGCACACCCAGGAAGGTGTAAATGTTAGGAAAATAATGGTGGATAATAAGATTGGATTAACCTGGGAATAAGTTAGCCCTATTCCTGATACTTTACTTTTTTAAGTCTCAGCACGAAAAAGATACTCTTTGTCAGATGTGTCCTGAATTTTCTGTATCACCATAGTGGTCAGAGGACATAACTGTGGCGCCTCTTTTGTTATTGTCTGTGTAGATTTTCTTTGTCATCCAGGACATTCAATCCAAAAATAGTTACTTTCAGGGCAAGTGGACATAGTAGCTTTCCGGGAGACATTTCACCTCTTCATCTAAGAGAATTCTTCAGTTCCAACTGACTACGGAGGCGTTCTGGTTGTTAACCTCAGTGAAGCTGCAGACCTGTGAAAGGGGTTGTTGCAGAAAACAAAAGACTTAAACAGGGAGGTGGGTTTGGATGGGAGATGAATCCCACCCTGTGAGGTGTGAGGTGTGAATGAGGGGTTGGGGGTTGTATTGGTATCGATTGAGTCATACACCGTTTTGATGTTTTTTTGGAATGGGTTGTTTTCGTCTTTGTGATGAGACCATGGTCTGATGGTCAGAGATGGGGGATCATTTTCTGGGAAGAGCGCTCAGAACAACACTATAGGTGGATGAAAGGTTGTGTCTTAGTCCTCCTCCTCTTTTGAGAGAAGGTTTCTCCAGATTGATGTCGATGGCTCCCTTCACTCCTCTCTCAAACCATCTGTCTTCTCTGGCCAGGATATGGACTCACTCCTCATCCGCAAAAATGTGTCCCTTCTCCTCCATATGTAAATGAGCGGCAGAGTCCTGTCCTGATGAGCTGGTTCATCTATGTTGTTGCATAACTTTTTACAGTGGCCATTAGTGATTAAAATAGTAAAACTATTTTCATGACTCTTACATACAGAGCTTTTTCTTCCAAACACAGCTCCTCTTAACGTATCAATTATTTAGCTGTGAATTGCTCATAACTATTGATGGTTGTAATTGATTTCATTTACTCTGATTACGTGTCATAATCAGAACAGGTGATTGGAAAAATAAAAAAAAAATCTAAAAGATAAATCATACAAAAACAGGACTGAACCATCTTTGCCTCCATCCTACCCTATATTGCAGTTGTGTCCCCTGATTAAGGAGGAATAAATTATTTTTATATTTATTTCATACATTTTCTCTAGTACAAGACAGGAAAAAAGGAGGGGAAAAGTGCCAAAGTCTGTGCTGCTGATGAAACAATACATTTAAAGGTGCATCATGTGATGCGTTGTCTCTTAAATTCTTGCCTCCTGAATCCCTGAAGTTTTCCCTTTACGCATTCTCCCAAATTCCGTTTCACATTCTTTCTCCCTACTTCCTCTTCTTGCTCTCCCCATTCTCGCCTTTTATTTTTAGATTAGCTCATAAAAAGATGTTTGTGCAGCACTAATACGTGGCCAGGCGGCAGGATTCAGCATTTCCTGCGGTAGTTGAATCAGAAAAGAATTTCAAACTTGCGAGGAACCTCACGACTCCCCAGTGCTGTGCGAAAACAGCTCTGCTCAGGCTGCATGTTGAAATTGGGGATGACTGGTGATGTCACATTTCCGTTGGTCACATGACCTGACTGATCTCATTACAGTAGACGTACGGAAAGCGGGCATTTCCTGCAGCGTTCTACGGAGCCATCATTTTGAATAAGGCAGCACTTGTCTTTCCTGAAACAGTGGAGAACAAACCACTCCATGTCGCTTGGTTTTTATTTTAGTCACTTGTTTCTTTGCAAGAACAGTGTCTGTCCTCACCGAAAAGCCCCGTATCATATGCCACCTTATGGGAAGGGATAATGACGGCACTATTAAAATCACAATATCCCTCTCCGGCATTCTCGCTTCAGCACTTAGTGCTGTTAAAGAGTAATGAGGAACAGAAGGACAGTATTCTTCTTCTCCCAAACTATCAACTTTGGGGACTGAATGTATTTGTCGCTAGATAATTAATGGCTACAGACAAATGGTGGTTGATTGAGCGACTCATCCCTCTATTTTCAATCACCATCTGCTGCGCGTTGCTGGCAAAAAACAATGTTAATTACCTCGAGTGTGCCCAAGACGTGGCGTATTAATTAGAACAACAAAAAAGGGGAAACCTAAATTATTCCACTGTGTCTATAATGATCTATATATATGTGTGTGTGCATGAGTGAGTGTTCTTATGGATTTTGTTGATGGAGTAGAAGAAGACTGAGATCCCAGAGGCAATCATTTAGTAATTTGGCCTTTTGATGAGTCACTAACGGATTCACGTCGCCTTCGCGCTCTGGCCATTACCTGAATATTGTGCCTCGAAGCAACTGGAGGCCTTTAGGATTGCTAGGGTTGGCAGTTCTCTGCCGCACAGAAGGGACGTCAGTGGAAGAATGAATCTTCACAGTGACCACAGGACAGCAGGGTGACAGGCGAGGCTAAAACTCAGGATGCAGACACCTGGACTTTTTCAGTGTGAACACCTGAACAAAGTGACAAAGTTGGATTGACTGGATGTGACAAGCCTTCTGCAATGGCGCTCTTTTGCCCAAAGCTCTGTGAAAAGAATCTGTGTCCTCAAACTGAGGCTACAAGAGTGCAGGTGGTGGGAGTTCATCATGAAAGGCTGCTAAAGCATCGAGGCGCCATTTATACGAGCTGCTGCAGAGAGCGACACGCAAATGTGATAATGTAAGCAGCACATCTTTGGTAATTATTTGACAGTCCTGGAGTAGCATCAATAACAATTAGCATAATTTCCGACACTTAATGGCTTCATTCAAAACACTGACAAATCAAATATGCCTCTTCCCTACATACAAATGTGCAATTACAGCCTAGATTAAAAACATCATGCACTGCCGATAAAAAGTTGCGCGAATCTGGTTACGAAATGACTGTAATTCAAAAGACAGAAATAAACACCTCTCGTTACCACTATCTGTAATCACTTGCTTAGTTCACCTAAAAACATTGTTGGCTGCTCTTATTTCAGGCACAGTCACAAAATATTAAAAAAAGATTAAAAATATTTTTGTCACTCTATCTTTATATCTCTCCCTCTGTTTTACTTCTCTTATCCTTGTTTTTATTTTATGTAGCGTTTGGCGGATTGTCTAAATCCGGTTCCCAGCTACTTTGCCCCAGAACATACCCTTTTCCACTGACACCATCAGCACATGAGAGCGTCCCTCCCTCTTTCTCAGACCGCAGCCTGAACCCATGTATCAGACGCCAAGCTGTCACAACACAGAGGAGCGCACCACCGGACAGTTATTGTTTGTTTGTGCTATTTATGTCCGTGCACAGTCTGCAGCAAATGGCACTATAATGCAATCATTCATTCTTGCCATCATATACTTCTGTCCATTAGGTTAATGATGTTCTGGAACCGTCCTAGGTTACCCTGCTCTTGAAATCAGGAATGTGAAAAGTAAGAGATACATAGCGAAAATTGAGGAAGCTAAAAATATGACTGCCCCTGCAGTGCCTTTGAGCAGAAACAGAATTGTGAAAAGTTGTTCAGCTCATTGTAAATGCATCAAAAAACAACCTGGAAACACATGCTAGAAGATTGATCAATGCTGGAAATTACTTAATTGAACAAATTATTTTTTCTTCTGTTCCATTACTCTATCTCCTTCTGCTCTTGCAGCCACTTCTGCTATTTCCAACTGGTACCTCCATGATAATCCTTTTATTTTATTATTGTTTTTTGACTGGATCCTAATAAGAATAGTTGTGTTTATTGTTTGTGAAATATGACCAAGGAATTACAACAGGAGACAACTGCAGGTCTAGTCTGGAAAGCCAGGCATTATCATTTTTAGTTACTAAGACCTGCATATGTCAAAGAGTAACCATTAATTTTATTGGAAAGGAAGTTGTTGTGATTCTCACTGCAGCACACAACAAATGTGAACAGTGGGCAGCTTTGAGCACCCAGGGAGCAGTGAGTGGGGGCGGTGCCATGCAGTGCACCTCAGCGGTGGATTTGAACCTGGAACGCTCCAGACCCAAGTCCGGTTCCTCAACCGTCCATTCTAATAGGAGTTTACATACAGCAGATTTTAAGCTAAGCTGATTGAAGCGCTGCTGACAAATATAGCAGGGGTTTTCAAAGTGTGGGGTGGGCCCCCCTGGGGGGGCGCGGTGCGATGCTGAGGGGGGCGCATGTGACCCTAGGGAACATGCTTTTTTTCTGCCGTACTACAATAAAGTGTAATTGCAGATCCTTGTAAGTTGAACTACATCTCTTTTTTTTGTTTTCTTTATGTTAACAAGGATACGATGTTATGCAGAGGTGTAGCTATAACTATTTTATAGACAAATGCTGTTATTTATAGTTGTGGCGGAGACTGGGTGGTGGTGTTTTCTTCTTGCTAGGAGGGGCGTAACAGAAAAAAGATTGGGAAGCACTGAAATACAGGATTTCCTTTGAAAGACCACCAATTTGTACATTTAATAAAGAACATTTTAGTTACCTTTTGATCTTTATAACTGAAACTAACCAACTTTTTTTTTCGTTTTGCTTTAATCACTGTACTTTGTGAAAATGGCGCTCGACTTTCTCAGGCGCTAACTCTCCCTGAATGATTAGACAACACACGGGGCGTAGTGCACAGAGTGGGCAACAGCAGCAGCAGCAGCACAGCAGGGGATCAATAAAGCATCAAAAGAGGAGCTTGATGTCGTCTGTGCTCCTTATCGTTTCCTAGGCGCTGATACACCTTCGCTGACATTAACACTCCATTTAAACCCCTGCTTCTCTGATAACAGCCCATCTGGAAAAATAATGACCGTATCCGCAGTCACAGCAGAATGGGGGGGCGGCAGTTGGAGGGGGGCGCTGTTGTCCCAGAGTGACGAGTCAGATCCAGTATCAGCACAGAAAGAGAGCTTTCTTTGAGCTCAATTTTCAGGTCAAATACAGTTTATTGTGTTGTTGTTGTGGTCCTTTTTTTTTTACTGAGCAACCAATTGTTTTATACATTCAGTTGTAAATTAAACACTACATATTTATTCACTGTCTCAAAAGGGAGACTGCTTATCCAAGGACATGTTGGCATGTGGCTGGTCCTTACTCTATGATTGGAAGGTGACTCCCCCAACCTACCTATCTACTGTACAGCCACCACAAAGGGGCGACCTACAAAAAGAACCGCATCCATTATTGAAGAACCATTAATGTCTGCTTGACACTTTGTTCTTGTCTGTTCAGCCAGTGTTTGAGATATTGTTTCCATTTAATAAGGTTATTCCCTGAATAAATGAATAATGTGAAATGGATTCAGGTTCATCATCTGGACGTTGTGCATGTCTGCATGTCTATTGAAAATCTGTGTTGGACCAGAGTGTGGGACTTGCCAAACAAAATTGCCGTTAGAGACTTGGCTTCTGCTGAGGCAATGAGACACATAAATGGGATTCTATTAAAATGAGGTTTCATGATTTACATAAAAGAAGACAATGGAAACCTGACCATTAAATCCACTGACTTACCTCTGTTATACACAAACAACATTCAGTCAAGGCAAGTCCTGTCAAATTAATTGCTCATTATCATCCAATATCCAGTAAATCCTTATCACTGTGTACTACGGCATCACAAATGCCAATGTTCTATCACACGCATGAAGTACGACGTGTTTGGATTGTCAAGAAAAATCTACCTCCAAACAGTCAGGAAAATGGTGCATTAAAATGCACAGGCGGTCGAGCCGTAATTATGAGCAAAAAAAATACCCATGCCTTAATCCGTACGGTAATAATGCAATTAAAAGAGTGTTTCTTGGACTTGGTAATCTTCAGTGACAAGGCTTACAATTTAATTAACCCTACTTTAACACTTTGTTTCAACTTTCTGTGAGGCTCTAAACTTCCCTCAGTTGTTGTAATTACTAGTTGAGAAGTCCAGTTTTTAAATTAGCAATTATTATGTTAGTGAGAGAAAAAAAAAAAAAAAACTTTGACTTTTAGTAGATGGGCTCTTCTCTGACCCAGGCAGATGCCTGAAAGTGAATATCTTGAAAGTTTTGTTACAGATATCAAGTGTGGTCACCAAGCTTGATTTATTGGGGTGTAAACTGATCACATTAAGACAGATGATCCCAATAATCCAATCCAGAATATAAAGTCATGGAAAAAAATATTAGACCACTCTTTCTTTAATTTCTTGTCCATTTAAAAGTCTGCTTCCACTAAATCTACATTAATCTGGACAAATATAATAACAACAAAAAAGGCTCAGAGCTAAGTTTAATTTCAGAGCTGATTTCTGGCCATTTTGCATGGTTTTATTGACAGTGACAAAAATCACTTCCGTTCCTCCATCACTAGCAATAACATTGTACTGACAAATACAGTGCTTTTAGTCATTGCATGGTTTTGTGTTCATTGTTTCCCCCAGGTGATAAACCTTTAGTGGAACAAGGCATTAAGATGAACAAGGAATTGAAGAAAACAGCAGAGTGGTCTAATCTTTTTTTCCATGACTGCATCTTGGTGAGGGTCTGTCTCTTATACACATC
>JAFBJS010001697.1:188569-265350 GCA_016785265.1 Paraplagusia blochii | reverse complement strand
TGGAACAAGGCATTAAGATGAACAAGGAATTGAAGAAAACAGCAGAGTGGTCTAATCATTTTTTCCATGACTGTATGTGTCTTCAAACTGTTGGATGAAAATACCCCAAAAAATCTCTCTGTTCTCACGCTGGACATGCAAACTCTGCCCACTCTGTCACTTTTCTTTTCTGTACATTTCGGACATGTGACATTTCCACCAGATACAATTAACGATAACCACGCGGTACCACCACAGCCACACACCTTTGCCTGACACCCAGCAAATCCACACTTAGATCTAACCTATTCCATCGCTGCCCCTCTTGTTCTTTTTCCAGCTCATACCGACTCTGACATATTGAGCCACCAAACTTTCCATGTTCTCTCAGAGAAGGTCATCAGGCCAGGCCCAATCTAGCCTCTGAAAGGGAGCCAAGATTTCCACTGCTGTCATTCAGATTAGTATTGGAGGCGTGTGCCTTTCCTAAGCAAATCAGACAGTGTGAAGGACAGGAGCATTGTTCTGTTCAAGCACGCGTGCTCCTTGTTAAGGAGACATGGAGCAGTAAGTTGTAGGACAAAAAGAACTTTGCAGGAAGGCTTCACATTTCATCAAGTGTTTTTCAATGAGATGAGTTGTGGGTGAATAATAATAGTTGCCAATTGAAGCAGAGGGATACATGGACGTATCCCGGAAAGTTATCTTTGAAAGTTTGTGACTTCTTTCCACCTAGGGTCATTAAAATCTAACCAAAGAATGCCATCTTTATATTACACATATATATATTTTTACAGTAAAAAGTTGAAATTCCAGTTGGTGGCCTAATGCTAAGGAAGCGGACTTGGGTCAGCAAGGCCCCCGTTTCGAATCCCCCTACCACCAAGTTACAGCTGAGGTGCCCTGAGCATGGGCCCCCACACACTGCTCACCGGGCGCAGGCTCAGCCAACAGCCCCCTGCTCACTACGGTGATAGATTAATTTCCCGAAGGATACTCCCTGGGGATTAATAAAGTTCTAATTTATTTATTTATTTAATTTTACTTATTGGTGTACACTGGAAGGAATAGCTCAAAGTCAACTTTTAATTCCATATTTGTCAGGCTTGTATGGGCATGTAAAGATAGCGCCCCCTGAATGGAGAGAGATGCTCATCTGCAGCAACAATGCAATAAAATGGCATAATAAAAATTATGCCATTTTATAAAATTTTTTTTTTTTTTTTATAAAATTGTGTTTGTAGCTAGTTTGTCTCTAAAGAGAGACAAACTGCCCCTAAAGACAGACATTGTGACAGAATCTCTATGGACACATTGTCCCACCAGACTCCGTAAAATCTGTAAAAATAGCTTTGGAAATGAAATATAAACTATGTCCCTTCTCTAAATGTTTATGTAACGTCCTGTTAAATAGTGACTGGTTACACCTGTTTGAGTAGATTTACACAAAACAACCAAAACATTCTATTTCTTTTAAATAATGTGTGGTTAAAAGATAATGTTCCTTTTATAGTTTAGTTTTTTTTTTTTTTTTTACAATATTTAATTTAGCAAAAGTAAATACTTTTTTTCACCAAAAATGCTTTTGGGAATGTTTCGACAGGTGTTTATATTAATTTAAATACTCAAAAGCTTGTGGGATTTCTCTGAACCAAAAAGAAAATGTAAACATTACAGTCACTTATGTAAAAATAAGGGGAACTGGTTAATACTGTGGCCTACATCACCTGATGAGGTTGACTTCCTGTGACGTTCACTGTCTGAATGGAGAGAGTGGGTGGACCATTTGACTATATGGGGAGGACTGACTACTAACTACTGTCACATCTCAAAGACAACAATAACAGGTCAATATTGTAGTCTGTCAATATGGACAATGTTAGTTTTAGTTACAGATTTATATATTTGTATGTTAATGGTGGACTGGTCAACATTAAATATTGTAAATGGGTAGAAATGCAGAAATATTTCTGTTTTGGAAGAACCAATCGGGTAAAACAATTCTTGTTCAAAGCCCTGATTTTTATTGTTAGATATTTTAATATTTATTTTTAAATATGTAACTTTATTTTACATTTGTCAAGCACTGGTATCTTGATTTGCTACTTGATGAGCACCCACTGTTTTTTGTTTTTTTTTCCCTGTTGGCTGTTTAGAATAAGAAAAATGTTGAAAAATATTGATTGAAACTCCTTCCAAACTGGGATGTGACTAAACAACAGTTAATTTGTGATGCACTAAATGAAAGTTGTAAAATGCTTTGCTTTTTGTATGGCACTTTATTACAGTCATAAGAATAACAGGTGTAGGCCGTTTGGCCCTTTTTATTTTTACATGATTATAAAAAGTTGGGACGCCCTTGAATTCCATTGTTGGTGCCCGGCACACATGCAACAGAGGAGTGACACATGATACCACACAAGGTTGGCCCGATTTAACTGCTAAAGGACAACGTGGACACACTGTGTGCTGCACAGATATGTGAGCACAGCACACACCGTGTTCGCTGTGAATGTGACACTGCTGAGATACAAGGGCGGCGTGCTGTAATTCAAGAGTTTTTGTTGCAAGTGCCACCACATTTGTTGGGAGTGAATTGGTATCGACTCAGCTCTGCAGCACTTGGAAGGACAAACGTGCACCTGGGCTCAATCAGTGCTGATTGGAGAGTGGCAGCATGCCCGCACACAAGCACACACAGACACACACAGACACACAGCAGAGCACAGCTGACAGGACACACTGCTCGGTCCTGCAATGGGGAAGTTAATAATCACACTTTTGTACTTTACAAACTGACTATTTTCTTTAAAAAAAAACAAAAAAACAACTTTACTCCCACATATTTGGAAGCTGGAGCTGTCTTACAACATTTGGGCCGAAGCCAGAGTATAAAGCATGGTAGGTTAATCCTCATCATCCTTTACTAAGTGAAGCATTTCTTTATTTATCACCATGTAGACTCCACTTTTCCTCGTGTGTTTATTTAGTTCGTTTGCCCTTAAATAATTCTTGTCGCTGCATTTTTTTTCTTCAGTAATGGTCTTTTTAAAAACAGCTTTTTTTATAGTTTCTTTCACATTGTTATCCCCTCAGTCTTTAAATCCAGAGCAGTAAAAAAATGTGATGATAAACATTTGCTTGGCAGCCTTTTGGCAAGACAGGCTGGTGGGAAGTCTGTTTGGTCAACAAAATTTAGGATATCTTTATCGCCGCTGTGCTTGTACAATAAGACAACGTGTGAATATCAATCCTATCCATATGTCGCATCATATAAATGTTCTCTTTGTAACCCCCTCGGGAAGAGAGTAGAAAATAAACCACGGAGATAAACTTTTCTTCCATGAATTAATATACTTTTTGAACTTCTTAGGAAACAATTAGCCTCCCCCACTGTCCCCCTCACCCGTCCATCACAGAGTCATTTCCCTCTCTTGTCTGTTGGGCTGTTGGCACGAAGACTGAATGCTTCAGTTTTGGGATTATGTCAACGCCCTCAGCACTTGCTATTGCATTACCAAAAGAGATATGCCATGCTGGAGAGCATCCACTCACTCCTAATGTGAGCTCTCTGGCCATGGGCAACAACTTCACATCCAGTCCATTGACATGGCAGACAGGAATTCTGGCAGCGTTCCCAAAGCTGTTTTGTTTTGCATCACTTGTCAGAGGTAAACTCTGACTTTTGTTAGAAGTCTGACTGACTCTGTAACTGAAAGAGACAGACAGACAGACAGACAGACAGGGAGGGAGAAAACTCTTTGAAATCATGTGCATCACCTTATCTGTGGCTCAGGGCTAACATTAATAACTCGATTCTCGGGATGTTTCCACCTCATGTCGAAATCTTTGGAAGTTTCTATTCACAGTTGAAACAGAGTTGGCTCTTTACTGTGTTCTTGTAATGCCCGCTTCCGTAACCACTAGGCCACCAACTGTCCCAATGTTGAATTGAGTCAAATCTGGGTGACGTTTGGGAGAGTAAATCAGGAAACATAATTCATGTCAACAACACAAACTGTTCTTGAAGGTTAACCCGGTTGAACAGTGACAGAATGCAGTGTCTCTGTGTGTTCAGTGGCAAAGTGAAGGAGGAAAATGTGTTTTCACCTTATTGCAGGCGTAAGAGGAGATGTAGCTTTATGTATCTGAGTGTGTAAGGACACTGCGTCTATGCGGAGGTGATATACAGAGTGCCGTGACCTACTCCCATAGATGAAGTGCACTTTGATGAACCCAGCAAAACCCACAGGGATACACACTGTGTGTTCCAAGTTAGTTCTCAGGTAGTGAGAAAATGCACTGATGTGAAAGGATGAAGCTAAGGACGCGCACACAGTTTTTAAGCGGGTCCTCAGTCACATGCTAGCATCATTACAATTTCAGCTCCAGTGCCTTCTAACAAATCTCTGACTATTTACAATGTAGGCATGTCTGTGTGTGTGTGTGTGAATAGTTTGAATTGTCTTGTTAACATTTTACAATGGTTGCAGAGTGCCTTTGAATACCGAACGCAATATTGTTCCTAATATGCCCCACTATAATGGGGAGCGGATGCAGAGCAAAGTGCTGATTTTGCATGTTTCACGGAGGAAGAATCTGGGTTGCAGGAGAATGCCACGTTAACCCCTGACAGAGCAGGGGAGCCACCTCTCTGTTATTATTTTTACTGGCACCAATTTTGTGTTGACCTACTTTGTTAGCAAAGATTGTTGAGGCACAAAATGAATCTGTGGATTCATGCCTGTTGGGTTTTTCAGGCACATGCAGCAGCTGGGGAGGAGAAATGACTAGATGTCATGGAGTTAGCGGGGTTTTAATAGAAACTGACGCCTGCAAATGGGAAGTAACTCCGGAATCATCCCACTTTGGTATTTTTTTTTTTCACAAAAAACTACTGCATCAGTCTGAATTGTTGACAGCAGCGCGCTTGGTTTACCTACACAACCTTACATAAACCTGTTCAGCATTGCAAATGACAGTGATCACGCTGTGACTTGAGCGTGACACTCCAGCAGCTTGACAGCTCACTGTCAAATACACCTGTCATTCTGTCAGCCACTCCGCCTAGCCACTACTATCGACTGCATGTTTTTTTTTTACAAGCCAGTTTGGTCCCGAGTGCAGTTGGGCTGCAGCAAGGGGAGATAAGGAAAAAAAAAATGATGAGGACCATGTTGTCCAGTGGAGGCTGTGACCAAAAGCAATCAATGATCAATATAATTTAGAAATCCTGTCAAGCTATTTTATTCTTCTTTCCATCCAAGACTTAGCAAGTTACACTTTTAAGAAGGTGGGCTTCACTGAATATAAACTCTTTTTCTCCCCCAATGCATTGCCTGGCTTCTTTGCTCAATAATAAATCCAGATACATGATGAGCAAGTGGAGTTTTATTTTTTTTGGTGAAGGCAGAGAGACGAATCGGGAGCCAGAGTGTCGCTGCACATCCCTGCAGAGGACGGTGTACTCCAAATGTGGCATGGCCTTTGTAGCCATGTGTGAAATATGATTTGGTGAAATATGTCATTTGAAAGAACTTGGTTCTGCAGTATGTGTTGGACTTCTTCCCTTCCCCTGAGAGGACTCTTACACATTCCCGTTGTGTTTCTGGCACTTCCTGCATTACTGCATCACTTCCATCCCAATCTTCGCACATTGTCTCACACCTTCCCCCCTCCCTGCATCCTCCCCTGTTTCCACTCACTCCTCACCACCTAGTTGCTCTTTTTATTGGGTTTATTTGAAGCCAAATATCCCTGCAATGTGAGTACAGGCAGTTGAAAGTGAAAGGCACAAAAACGAACTTATTGCAAATACAATAGTGTCAATTACTCCCTCGTTTCACTTCTTTTTTTTTTGCCTTTGACTCTATATTTTCCATTTTACTTTCTTACTTGGCACTCATTATACATTATACACTCACACAAAACACACACCCACACAAACAAACTACACCCCACCACCCATCTGCCGCACAGCGACCTAGTTTCAAACCGAACCGACAGTTTGATTTGAATGGAAGCAGAAACTACCTGTGAATCTGGCTCTCTCCGGCACCGCTGCACCACATGCAGCAGATAAGAGGTGTGATCTCAGTGGCCTGGCCCTGTTTTCAAATCCAGATAATACCCTCTCCAAATCAGATTCCCCACAAAGACGCATTGGCTGTAATTGTCTGCACTTCAGCTGCAGTGGATTTTCGCTGAACTTCAGCAGTTAGGGAATGAATAATTCTGTTCTTATAACTGAAAACTATCCGCAGAATAGTGTGCGTTTTTACCGAGAAGTTTCAGAATGTCAAATTGCACGATTCTTGACTATAATCAACAACAGCTCCCTTTTTTTTTTTTTTTTTTAGCAGATTATACAGACATCAGAGTAAAAGAGAGGAATAAAAATTGCCGCCATGCCGAGTTTACGCCTGACAAACAACATCCACGTGGAGGTCTGACACTGCAATTTGCACTTACACACAAAGGCAAATCCTAGCCTTATTCAGATACATTTCCACTACAGGCCTATTTTGCAAATCAATCATGCAGCACAAAATAGTGGCGTAGAGGCTTATATTTTCCAACTGCCCAGAGTTGGGGGAAAAAAAAAAGGAGTCCAATGTGGCAGGGTGTTTATAGAGAATATGAATGACGGTAGCATGCAGCTTTTATGCCTTCTAATAAGCCCCCAAGGCTGTGGAACATTACGACACTACAGTTTTACAACCACTGATGGTCTGCTCAGAGATGTACTTTGTGCTTCTTGTGCTTCATTGTGTGTGTGTGTCCTAAAAACAATCCCCATGAATACCTGGCCATGAATCTGTCTGCCATATATCCTTTCTCATGATACTCCTCACAAATGATAAGCTTGATGGAGGAGAGCGTGTTTGCAGCGCGGCGTGCACACGTCCACGCCGGCATCGGCGCACGCCTTTGCAGGTTCATCACCGCAAATGGATTAGTATCTGACAGGCATACCAACGAGCTGCAACGCTGGCATGATGAAATCATTACAGCCTCACTAAAATTTCTTCACATTAAGTAGTTGTCACGCCGCAGATGTGCGCATGGGAATGAGGCTCGGACGTGAACTTGAGTCTAATCATGTGACGGCAGCCCCGGCATCACACTAGTGGTTGTTTGTCATTTGTTGTGGGCAATTGAGGGTCTTCAGTGACTGTGCGTGCTCGGCATTGTGAGGACGCAGTCCATCACCAAACCAACGAGGGGGAACGGACGCACAAATGCACAACGCACATGAAAAGGTGGAGAAAGTGATTTTGTCTGACATGGATCTGAGATGAGCTCTGCAGCCATAACCAGGCAGCAGTGGAAGCTAATTCAAATGTATTGACTTGTTTGTGGCCTTGTATCTCTTGAAGCATCTGTGTGTTTGTTTGTCATATTCCTCACTATTGTTCGACATTGAATTCTTTTGTGGCCTGAATCCACGTGCAGTGATCATTATAAGTTTATAGATTAGGTAGTGCTGCGTCTGAGCTGTTAAAAACCTTGTTCCTTTGTTTTGTTGTTGGATGTTGTTGCCAAAGAGAAACAAAGTTCCTATTTTTCCCAGTGTAATTGTTGAGTCATTCCACACTTGACTGGAGTCTTGTCCTCTTTTGAAGCAGACTATTGGTCTAGTACCATAACAAACTGGTGGAGGATTCTCAGGTGCATAGTTGCTCAGAAACATCTAGCTGTGGATAGGTTTTGACAACATTCAATTCAGAGAAGCAGCAGAGATCTAAAAGAAATTTGTAGATTTTCTAGACGGGTGTGACAACGACTCCTATTCACATCTAGACATCTGGACTGCTCATTGCCATCAGGAGCAGTTTCTGTCTCCTAAAAAGTGAGGAGACCAAAACAACTCTACACCTTTTTCCGGTGGTGAAGGTAGTGGTCTAGAGTAGTAGAACTACTCGAGTTCCCTCCATCAACAACCGGAAACTGATAAGTTCCTCAGTTGAGGAATAAAACATCTTTCAACTCCAAGAAGTACAGTTGCTGACAACAAAACCCTTTTTGGGTATTATGATCTGGATGAATGAGAATCTTCACAGACAACTTATAGATTATGAAAATACCACCCGTACTTGATTTACTCTGGGACAAAAACACTATAACTCCCTCTGATAGCGGGGTTATCCTTAAAATAAAAAGCCAGATGTTGTCATTTTAATGCATTCTTCCTGCAGCCGGCTACACTTTTCTCTCTGCTAAAAAAGGTCAGCACTGTCCTGCATGTTATCGCCGTGTCCATCAAACATAATCACGGCCCAAATGCAAAACCTCTGTTCTCATAAATAAATGAATATCTACCAAATACATATTCCACTTCAGTCTTGATTAGCAAATTATGAAACCCACTACACATTAGGATTAGTCTCTGACAAGGTAAAGCAGGGTACCTTTGCCAAATTTGTAGATGGAAAATGTTGTTTGTCGCCATCAACACAGCATTTGAAGGCTTTTTTTGTCACTGTTGTAGTACTGGTGAGGTACAATATGCAGTTGTCAGGTTTTATTAGGTGAAATTTACTGGCATAACATAGCACTATATTCTTAGTTCTTTTTAGTGGAGTTGTTCCAACTTTTTGTTCATGTAGTTTCTATTTCTCTTTACACATGAGTATTGCCATATAGCACCATCTGCTAAATGTAAGCATATTCTTTTCTACTTTAATAAAAAATAAAAATCATTATGTCATTCTGCATAAAGTGCAATGTTAAAAAATGTTTTAAAGACATTTTATTTATATCACCAAATGAGTGGCAGAGAACAATTATAATTGTGATGATTAATGCATTAGTTTGTAAGCATATTTCAAATAACTTGGTCCCTTTTATTTCTTCATAAACCCATTAATAGTGTTTTGTCACGCAAAAAAATGTTGGCTTAATAAACGAGAAAACCACTGTGTTAGATTTAGTGTAATATTGTTTTTTGCTGGAGTTATATTTTCCTTGGGCAGAAAAGTAAAAACATTGTTCTTACTTTTCTTATCTGTTTTCTTTCCCAAATAATGAACTTAGTTTTACCTCATTTGGTGAGGTGTGGACTTCAGTTGTTTGGCAGGTAACACATAGAACTTGGTTTACACAGTTTGCCTTCAAAATAAAATAGCACCAGTTGTCTGCATGCAATAAGATCTTTGTTGTTCCATACATTAATGATTTATGCATTTTATTTTTGGACAGCTGAGAGTTTGAACAGGAAAATGCGAAAGTATATCAATCACACCACAGTTTACTTTTTGAATTTTAAAACTCCACTAAACTTAACATATAACAATACCATTCTGACTATTCTCCTAATTTTGTTTTTAAATTCATTAATCATTTTACATGGAAATAACCCATTAAGATTCAGAAGATCTTCAAAAGGTCTGGCCAAGAGAAACATTAGTTATTACTAAAAAACAAAATAGTTTTTAAAGATAAGTGAGACAAAATATATCTACACCACTAAATGACAACATATCACACTGTTCTCATTTTAATTCCATTAATAGAATGAAACAACATTACACAAAAATCTTACCCTGGTGTCTATGCTTAAAACAGTCATGTCATGTCCTTTAATGTGTCCCTCAAGTAATAGCCCAAAACATGGAGCAAGGCCTGTCTTTTTTTTCTTTAGAAACAAAGAGTGCACAAAGTGTGTGCATACTGAAAATCAACATTTTCACGTTAAAATCATGCAGACCTGAACAGAACTTTAAAAATTATAGTATACTGTGAATAGCAGGGTTCTGAACCCAAAGCTTTCTCCCAATGGCTATATATATATATATATATATATATATATATTATCTTCTCTTAATTTCCCCCATCATGATGTTTCATTTGATTGCATAGTTTGGTTGTTGATATTAGGTCTAAAACATTGTCCATATTGAAAGACTACAATATTGTCCTCATATTGTTGTCTTTGAGATGTGACAGTAGTTGGTAGTCAGTCCTCCTCATACAGTCTGATGGTCCAACCACTCTCTCCATACAGTCAGTGAACGTCACAGGAAGTCTACCTCATCAGGTCATTGTAGGCTACCATCGACTAGACTAGGAGACCTATGGCGTTTATTGTAGGCTACACAGAATATTTAATAACAATAAAACCGATACGTTGCCATTATTATTAAATAAGCATTTATGTTCTAGAACAACAAATATATATATATAAATATGTATTTGGTCTTGTATTAGTTCCTTAAACAGGTTCAAAGCCTTGATAATGTGTATGTATGTATATTATGTAATACAAACTAATATAACATCATACTTATATCATACTTATATTATATGTTATATGTACAGTATGTGATCAATATCAAATAATATAAGCTACATTTCTGTGTAGGTTCTCAGCCATCCAGGTCATTTAATCCAGAAATAGTTACTTCAAGGGCAGCTGGACATAGTACTGCAGGTTTCTTGAAACGTTTCACCTCTTCATCCTAGAGGCTTCTTCAGTTCTGACTGACTCCAGAGCAGTCCTGGTATCTGACCTCAAAGAGGCTGCATACCTGTGAAAATAGATTGTTGCTGAAAACAAAAGTCTGTGAGAGGTGGGGTTGGGTGTATGAAGGGTCACACCCTGTTCCAGGTGAGCTGAATGCACAGTCACAGGTCTAGAGGTGTGAATGAGGGGGTGATGATACCAATAGCAGGGAATGACATTTCAGTTCTTTGGGGTTTTTCAATAGTGTTACTTTAACTAACTTTTATATGCAATTAAACTGCAAGTTCAATTTTGAGGAGAGTCACAGGAAAAGAAATGTGACTGCAAGATTTAACCTTAAAGCACACATTATTTTGTTTCCTGTGTAACATATGTCACTTAATTGTTTCCTCATGGTTTACCAGCCGTGTAGCGTATACTGTATACTGTCTACTGTGGTTGCCAAGAAACGTTGCCAGCTCCACTGATGTGTTTCAGTGCAATGACAATAAAGGTGTTGTAAGTCTGAGTCTTAGATTCTTCCTTGAGAATATATACGTGTAATCTCCCATTGTGAGCGGCTGCCCTGCGTTTATTTACTGAACAGTCATACAGGGTGACACTCCTACATGTATTGTTGTAATGTCTAACCACTCAGACACAATCCCATTTTTCTGGTAATGCTTCCCAGAACATACTTGCCGATAAAATCAATGGCTTTCTAAAAATATTTAGACTAGAGAGGATCAATTGAGGGGATCATTCCCATTCTCCACTGATATGTGGACACAAATAGACCATTGATGGTATTGAGTGCCCTCAGGGCTGTGTGGTTGTGTTACCTTGCTGCCGAGGCACTGCAAACGCTGCCGGTACACATGGCACTTACAGCCGTTGCTGCTACTATATCCGGACCCTCTTCACGGAGACACGTGTAGCTTTTTACATCTCATAATGCAAGGCTGTGCTTGTCTCGCAGAATATGAAATGTCAGGCTGGGAATAATGTCTGTGAAAGGCAGTGCAGGTCTCCTGTCACAGAGGGTTTCTCTCTAATGTGATTACAGCACAGGATTTGTTTTTCAATCTGAATTCTCATGCCAAACTTGGAGTCTGGGTGTTGTCACATCTTTTGAATTTGGATACCATTTGGGAGGCAGGATTTTTATCATTTGGTGTTGGTGGAAAATTGAGTTTGAGGCTTTGCTGGTTGATAGTATTCTCCTTTCAGTTTGTCCCTTTTTCAGGGGTTGCCACAGCGAGTCAGCATTTTCCATCTCCCCCTGTCCTCTGTATCTTCTACTCCAACTACCTCCATGTCCTCCTTCACTGCATACATCAATCTCCTCTTTATGTCCTACCTGGTAGCTCCATCTCTAGGATCATTCTTCTACCAATGTGTCCACTTTCCCTTCTCTGAACATGTCCAAACCATGTCAATCTGGCTTCTCTAGCTTTTTGCCCAAACCTTCCTGTCTGTGTTGTTCAGTCTACATTGCTGGTTAATAGAGTCCTGGAAAGTAAAGAAAATGACTTAGTTGTGTAATGTGACAGTGATATGTAGTAGTTCCTGAGAGTGAGGGTTTGTGTGCTAATGATTGGTGTTGAGCAGTGTCACTTTACTCCTTTCGACCAACATCCTGCAATTTATTTTGGGGCTTGTGAATGGTCATTGTTGACAGGCCAAGCGTCCATGATGTACCCATCCCTCTGAGGATATTGGCACTAAAATCTTTTTTACAAAATCAATATAGTGATAACATGCCTCTGCCTTTCCACTTATAGGCTGTTAAACCTTTGGAACACTTTCATCTTGGGTTCGTTGTCCAGTAGCATACATTGCATTGGAGATAATATTTAACACAGTGTCATTGTGAATGTATGTGACTGAAGGTAAACCGCTGCAATTGGTCAATTGTCCACAGTCAGGAGTCCAAATTGGAAACAAGGAGCCTAATATACCATCACTGTACTGTGGTGCAGGGTTGCTGTGATTTGTTTCATTTTTTATTATTATTATTATTTTTCTGACAATTGATGGTGCAGATGTGTTTTGTGTTCTCTGGATGTTGTTGGGTTACCAGCTGATGGTGGTCTATCCTGCTTGTTCTATTTAGAGTTACTGATAATATAAAGTACAAGTAAAAAGTATGCACTAGGGATGTCCAATATTGACTTTTCCGATATCTGACATTGTCCCAATACTTAATTTCCGATACCAATATTAACTGATACCGATATATGCAGGTAATTTCCCCTGAATTATTGTGATGCCAGACTAAAGGCGTTCTACAAATAACAGTATGTGTAAAAAAAACAAGTGCCATATTTTAGTTTTACATTTTGTCTGAAACAGTCCTTTGATTCTTTGTGCAGCATTTAAAATAAATATTGTCTAGTGTTGGACTGAATAACATTATTAACTGGGCTCATTCAGTCCTCACAACAACAGGCAAATAAAATGGCAAACAAACAGAAAGATCTTCAGTCCAAAAAAAGGAAATTAAACAGCTATCATTTAAAGTGAAAATAAGCATTTTGGCATCGTCACTATCTAGACGATTTATTTTCTTGATGAAATGAGAGACGACACTGAACACTGGTGCAAATGTCTGTGAAACATACAAATACGATAAGGCATGGGTCAAGAAACTCCACACATTTAGTGAATCCTGCATCTTGAACAGGAGAGAACGGCTGGTTCTCCAGGACAAACTCCATGATTTTTGTCCAATGTCTTGCTCTTTCTGTTCTTTATCGTATTTACCTTGGACTCTTGAAAGAGAGCTACGTTGTTGTTTTCTCAGAGTGTTTTCTAGTTATGCACTACTTCCCTTTACTGTAGCATCCAGCGTTGTTGTTGAGCCTTCAGGTGCGGTTTGATGACATGATTCATCACACAACGTTCAAAGTGTCAGTACCCCTTAAGGGTGACCAGCGTATTTGTGTAGACCACGGCTTTGCAGCATCTGATTTTCTGATACCGATTTATTCTGATTAATAATTTAGCTGATATCGGGCAGATAATATCAGTGGACACTATGGAGTCTATAACCATTGCTTAAATGTTGTCTTTTCCTGCAGATCGGCCGGTTAAATCTTCAGATAGGTGAAAAGATCAAAGAAACAACATTTTGAATTTGTATTATTAATTAACTGATTAATCGGGTATGGATTAATTCCCATAAATCATGTTTAAACAGTATTCCAAATATCAATATTCATAATTAATGGAGATACATTTATGATGTGAAAAAAAATGTTTTAAATAGGCCAGTGGGCCAAAGTCTGTTGCAATACAGAGAAACTGGTTTCAAGTGAGGTTTGGTAAAGGATTTGATGTGTGTTCTGATTTGTTTATCAAAAATGTGAAATTATGAAATCTGTCTTGAAAACCTTTTGACTCGCTAGTATTAAACTGATCTATTTGGTCAAATAAAAAGTCATTTGACTTTGAGGTTGAAGTAACGTAAATAAAAAAAAGAAAAAAAATCCATATCAATGATGATGAGAATATGTTACTTATAACATTTTTACACCACAGACGAAAAGCGAATCCACCTTCTTCTCCCAGCCTGGTCATTGATAAACAGTATAAATTTTATTACAAAATGTAAATATTCAAGTTCAATCCTACCCTTCTGCCTCTCCATTGATTTCTCTCATCATCTTCATCCTCATCAGTGCCACCGTGGCTTCATCCCATCAACTTGTGTCCGTCCTAAAGGATTGGTCCCTCAGTGCACCACCATGTTACTCAGATCTGCTTTCATCAGCAGGTTGGAAACTTAAAGATCAGGCGTGTTGACAGGGGATGTATGGAGGGTATTACAGTGTGGCATTAACCCGCTCCGCAGCATCACTGAGGACTTGGCTCATTGTCCAGGGGCATTGACCTGGCAAAGCTGTCCATCCCGTGGAGCTCACTAAGCCAACAGGCCGTTTTCAGGGCAGAGGTGGAGAAGATTTCTTTTTTTTTAAATTTTAATTCTTAAAGGCACCGTCTGAACCCTTATATCCCTCCCTATGATGAGGTAACTAGGCAACACGGATTGGAGTGGCAGCAGCTTAAATGGCCAGAATCATGTGCCCTGTTGATGAAAGGGTTCGACATGATATGAATATAATTCCAGCCACTGAGTCTGTTTTCGATGTTTTATTGTTATTAATTATCAAATGCCAATAGTATCCACGAAGTGAGTTTAAAAGAGAGAAAAAAACCAAGATCATTACGTAAAAATGATGTTTTGCCACACCCGATTGCTCCATTTGCTTTTACCATTAAATTCACTCAGATTCACTCATGTAGGACAAGACGTCTAATTGCTGTGTTTGATATGTTAATGATTTAATTATTCTTTTAATTAATTTGTCACGACTAAATGATTGGCTTAATTCAAGGGCTCTTGCCATGTGTTTTGGGAGGTGTAGAAACTTAGTCGATGACTCACTGATATTCTACACTGTTAAATATTAAAAACAGAGAAGAGGAAATGGAACAGTTTCTTTACAAAGGTGCTGCTACAACAGGGAGGGGCAAACTAAGGCCCGGGGCCAGATGAGGCCCGTTGAGTTTTTTAATGCGGCCCGCCAACCTTGTCCAAAACATATTTAACTATATGATCATTCATTTTCTAACATGTTCAGGGGAAGGAGAGTGATTATATTTAAGAAGATGATCATTATACTTCTGCCCTTTCCCTGCAATAATGCCGTTCTCCAGTAGATGATGTCATAAATGGTACAAGAAAGGTTCTAGGTTTTGCTTTTAATATTAGGTTTTTATGACTTTTACATGCCATTTAACTTTGTTCAAACAATTATCCATTGCTCTGGACTCGGCCGTGTGTCCAATTTTTGGACCAATTGTGGCCATCGAGTCAAAAAAGTTTGCCGGGGCCTGTGCTAGAAGGAAGCATCGTGCAGGAAGAAAACTGCCCAGTCTAAGAGCTAAAGGTGTTGTGGCTCAACCATCCTCAGACGAGCATTACATCACCATTTTACTATTATTCATCCTAAATTCAATTGTCCTGGAAGAGGGAATTGAGCTGCAGCACAGAACGGTCCTATATCACATCAGCAAAACCAGTTCCCACGTAAGTCCAGCTTGGCCAGTGTGATGGGTAATGTGTGATGTTGACTTCTTTGTGCTCACTAAGACTTTGTGATGACTGTCTGTTCAGTAGGCTGTGGGTGAAGTGTGAAAAGGAGCAATGCTTTTATCTATTCCTGCCTTTGAGACCTCGCATTTTCACACGCAGGATCGTCGGATGTAAAATATTGTTTTGCTCCCCATCTGAGACACTTAGAGTTCCATATTTTTTAGTACCGAGTGCATTAATTATGATCAACAGTGCCTTTTTTTTCTGTGGCAGTGTAAGACTATAAAACCAAAACATAAAGCAGTGGGCCACTTCTGGCTGAACTTCACATGGAGTAGTTTTGCTTAAAAAAAAAAAAATCCATTTGTAATAAATTTGACTCAAGAGTCATCCTGCTCGAGAGGATTAAAACCTTTGCTGTACTCGAGTAATTCAAACATTGGCACGAGTACAGCATTGGTCCCAGATTTCTAGCGTTCCCTCTACAGACTAGCCAACTTATTTGATTGAGAGGCATTGCATGTAATCTGGGATTGATTATCGGAATACCCGCTCTGGTATTTCAATGGTTTTGACGCATCTGGTGCCATCCTAATCTGGATTTGTGTGCAGCTAGAGGATGCAGGTATCGCTTATTGAGTGTGTGTACATGTGTGTGTGTGCTGCATCACTGGAAGTTCACATTGTGTATGTGCACGAAACTTGAAGAGGTAATTGAAATGACTATTTCAGTACATGAAAGCTGTGTGCTCTTCCCCGCCTGCATGGATCCTGTATTTATGCATGCACATTTAAGGTCATATGAGAGAGTAGGTGAGTAAGTACCAAGTGGAAAAGTTTGACAAGAAGCCCACGCAGGCTGTCGAGCCAGAGGTGTTTACAGTTAAAATATTTCTCTGTCTCTGGGATCTGAGGAAAGGGAGATAAGGCAGAGACAGGGGCTGTCATGAACAGAACTCTCTGTCTCCTTCCCACCTGAGTCCTCTTTATTAGAGGAACATTGATTTCTCTTAGCCTTTGTTAACATCACCTCCCCATCAGGATCAAAATCAAAACACATCAAATTTTTTGCCACTAAGGACGGGTACGTCGAAAGGAATTACACGCTCGCCAGCTGCCTTGTTCTGCAGCACCGCTGCAGCGTGTGATAAGGAGAGGTGCGAGGAGGTGCTTCTGTTTAAGGAATAGCCTACAGTCGCAGTCAAATCAGTCAAATCAGCGATACCGGGTTTAAAACCAAACTAAACGGAAAGAAAAGAAAAACCTGCTAAAACTTTGGAGAAGCCTTGATTCTTCGCAAAGTGAACACAGTCAGTGAAGTTCCTCGCTGTTTTAATGTATTTGGCAGACATTACATTCCACCTCCTGCCACAGTGACGGGGTAGTTCGCTCAAGGAGTGCAGAGAGCTGTAGCCCGAGCAGGCATCTGGCCTCGTCTCCCACTTGCTGAGCAGACCCCTCCTGGGCGTAGCGATGAGCGAAATAATTTTTAATGGATCTTCATAAAACCATCTGTATCAGCGCACCTGCACACTGGAAGGCTATCGACAAAATGATTATGACCGCAGGACCCAGAAATTGCTCTAAAATGTGTAATCATTTTGTTTGCTGTTTCCACACAGCCTCCCTTCTCTTTCACATATCTGTATTCTTTGAGCCCGGTTCAACAAAGCGAGATTATTTTCCACCTGGTGCTTCTGTGTGCGGCACCATTTAAATTTAGATTTCAGGCCTTTTTCGTAATGTATACCCCATCCCTGCCCAGCATGCAGATATTCTTCATATTAAATTTTATGCAAAGGTCTCATCTGACCTGGCTGTAAATGGCTTGTGTGCAGCAAAAAGAGGTTAATTGCACGTGTTAATTGTCGTCATTGTGGTTTTAATGAAGTGCATTCATCAAGTTGCATGTTATTCCACTATCTTCTCAAACAGCGTTGACAGTTGTAGGCAGTGGCAGCCTGATGGATTCCCCGATGCTAAGTTTGCAGATTGTTGCACGGAAACCTGCTGGGATACAGGAAGAACATAGTCATTTGCATGTCTGAGATTAGCTTCCTTGCATTTCGGAAGATATACTTTTTTCCCCCTTTCCTATTTTCCCTTCAAATCATAGATCAATCTCCCAGTGTGGCCCTTCGTGCTGCAATTTCAAATGCTGAAGGGACCCAACACAATCTGAGCTGACAGGTTCAACTGTTTCGACTACACATTCCCCTGTTACCTCTCATCAAATTTGATTTGTATGAAGATATGGCTGATGTTTTATTTATTTCTCTCCTCTGAGACTACCTGCAGCTTCCCTCTGGGTGTCATGATTTATACATTTAGAACAAATACAAAAAAAAGAGACATCCACTGACTGTCCTTGTACCTGCTGGCATAAACTCAATGAAATTCAATGAGTTCAAATTTAGTACAACCTCTACTGGGGTTGGCCATCTCATTTTGAAGTGCTTCATTAGAACAGTGGTGGTGGCCTGTGGGATATCATCATTTGAGACATGGCGTGTCTCATTCATCAGTTTAAGACAAACAACCAAAGGCCACAGTCTTTGCCACACACAGGAATAACTTTTAGTTTGAAGTAGTTTCACTTGTTAAAAAAAAAAGCAAGCAGCTGACTCAGAACTCAAACAAATGACAAAGAAAAGGGCGTTGAGTGTATCGCAGAATAACGGGAAATAATTGTAGCAATAAACGTGACCTTTAAGATGCAGGATGCCTTAATTTTTTTTGGTATATTTCTCACGGGCTTTTGATCAATAGCGCTGGTATGTGTCATGAGTTTGTGTAAAACAATCGAGCTGTTGTGTAATCAATAAAAAACAGTTGCGGGTTTAAAAAAAACAAAAGAATGCAGTTGCATCACAGTTGCACACAGCATTGTGCTCCAACTTCTGGCAAACATACACAGCCATTAATCCTTCGACATCCTATGCAGATTTATGCAAAATGTTTTATTGACATAAGGACAAAAATGGGACAAATAATATTTTAATAAGCGATCATTCTATTTCTACCTGCTTATTCATTGCTGGGTCACATGGGCAGCAGTCTCCACATCTGCAACCCAAATCAAATTGCTCCAGACTGTACCTTCCTGCAGGTGGTGACTGCCCCAACAGGGACTCGAACTTGCCTAGGAGGTGAACACTGAGGTTTCACACCACAGAGACATTGCCTCTGGGCCAAATGCTGGCAAAAAGGAGCAACTTAAAGAAACATTAAAATACACCATAATATTTTACCATAACTTGAATAAATCATAAAATAACATAAAAATTACACTTAAAAAATAGGAAATATTTTCTTTCTTTTTTTTTTTTGTCAATTTCACATATCACATAGTCTCAATCTTTTAACTGTTTGTTTTCCTATGCGAAATCAGGCTTTCACTGCGAATCACATCTTCCTAAGCTTTTATGCCAGTGGTTCCAAAAGTGGGAAGCTTCTTTCTTTTTTCTATTATTATTTTTAGTGAGAATATTGATTGTAATACCAATATTTTTCTCTATTTAGGTTGCAGCTGAAGAAATTCCAAGGTTATTATTCTTTTTTTCAAATATTGGAATTTGTGTTTTTAATGAATTGGAATTGACAAGTCATAGCTACAAACTGGAGATTTGATTGTTAGATTCTTGACTTGAGGATCATGACGTTATTGACCCTTTGAACTTTGTGGGTGCTCAAACGTCTGATCAGATGCGCCACATTTGGTCTATATCTGGACTAAGAAACGTTGTTTTGCAATTGACTTAAACTTGCTCAAATGCTGGAGTTTTACTGCTCTTTTAGTGCATGCGGAACTTTCTCAGAAACGAGGTTTGTAGATTGCAGAGTTTGTCCTCTTTTCAGTTTCTCGGCTCCGTGTTTTAAATCTTCTTCCAAACTGTGCCTCTCTGCAACATCTATCTGATGTGAAAGCAGGGACTCCGGGTCCTTCTGAAGAAGAGTGTCCCTGATGTAAAACGGTCTAATGAATGGGAGCCGCCTGTTTGTGTGCCCGCAGCCAAGTCTGTGCAGCTGCACGGGCACAGAATGGCACCGACACCGGTCCCTCCTGTCCCAAATGTGCAGCAGCGGTTGCACATGTACACACTTGGATTGAGTCGTAATCTGCGACACTCTATGAAATAAAGCAAACAAATGAACACCGTTTGTTAGATCTAGTCCAAAGGGCTCTACTTCAGGTTAACTTTCTATTATTGGTGAGACTAAGCTACTGATTAATTTCTACAACGTCACTGTCTGCTGTGCAGTAACCTCATTCTAGTGTCCCCGTGTGGAATTCTCACTATTTCACACCTGCGTTTGGCTGCTATTTTAGGTTAATTACTCCTAATGAATTTGTGCATCCTTATCATTCTCTGGAGCACTGAAGAGTGGTCTCTTGTCAGGAGGTAAAAGGAAAAAATTAAGATGCTAATTCTGCAGTGTCTCATCAATCTCCCAGGATGTGATGGATACTTGTATATATTTTTTTTTTTTTTTTATTTTTTTTTTTTTTTTTTTTGCATATAAAGTGCTACCATGTGTTATTTTCTTCCTTTTTTTTTGTTTATTTGATTATCTTAAGGCTCTTTTTCAGGGGTAATAGAAGCTCAAAAGAACAGGTGATGAGGCTAATTAGTCATTAGCAAAGAGATTAGGGTCCCACATGACAAGTGCATGCTTTACAAGGTCATAATTTGATTAAAGTCACTGCCATCTGATGGGAGAAGCTACTTTGGCATGATTAACTCGCTCCCCATGTTACTCCTCCGTCTCCTCTTCTTCACATGTCCCGGAGATGGATGCTAATTTTATCATGCATTCTGAAGCATGCATGTTTGTCAATTTAACGTGTGACGAGCTGCTGCTGCGTGGACACGACATGGCTAGATAGTCTTGGACATGCACATAATGACAGGCAAAGAAGGCTTTGGTCACTTTGAGTTCCGTCTCTATGTAGAACAAAGAGCAAGGGTAAAAAGTTTTTCCGTAATCTAGTCTCACGGTGGAAATGGAGCTCAATGTAAAAGCTTTTTACATTCTGTGGAAAGACAGAGGTGGCAGTTTCAGTTCTGCAGCAGTGCTGTCATAAAATGTGGACATAAAATGTGCGGAGCAGATCAGTGGAGCAGTCCTCTCATGCAGCAACCAGGTTGATACATCTACTTTTCCTACCTTAAGTGGACCAGCATCCACGTCCTTTATGCACACGTGGGGGTAAAAGCAAGAAGTGTATTTTCAGATACTTTTTCACCGCAACATACCTTAAAGCGACATATTAATTTAAGGAATAAATGTCTTTCTTATAATTGGGTTACAATCTGTTGGCTTCATGCTTCTCCTTTCGCTCCCTCCTTCTGAATTTTTTTTTAGTTTTTTTTTCAATCTGTGATCAAAAAATATTTTCTACCTTAATAATCTGTAATCGTAAGACTGCTGTGCTGTGCGTGCTGGATTGATGTAGTATTTCTTTTTGTCCCTACAGCCATTGTGATATTTGTACCCATTCATTTATATTTGCAGTTCTGTTTGTATATTTAACTTTTCTGGTTGGTGATAACCTTGAACAGCTTGGATATTGCATTGAGAAACATTATTTGTGGTTAAAGACTGTTGTCTTTACGGTCCTGCTTAGACCATGTCAGCGTAAGTGACTTCCTCATGGATCCTTAAGTTTTCATTATGATGGCAGTTGGTTAAAAAAAAAAATGGGAATACATTTTTACATATTATTTAATTAATTCATCACAAAGTTCTTGTGAACGTCCTTGTATATTTATTTATTTATTTTTTTATTGTTGTTGTATTTTGCACGCTGCCTTTGAGTTATCAACCACTGGAAACAATTTACTTGATATTTGTTCGGAACACAATGTCACTGTCATGCCTGTAATTGTGTTTCGGCATGACAAGCAGTCACAGTGATCTTAGAGGAGACGCAAATATACTGCATGGTGACGGGCAGAGTCGCAGGCAACGATGCAAATGGCTTTTGCTTTTTGTTTAAAAAAAAAAAAAAGGGCACATTCATCAATTATATTTAGGTCAAGGTGTCAGAGCTGCCTCAAAGCACTGCACTCCTCCGGAGAGATGCCATCAAGTGGTGCTTGAGAACTATGACAACAAGCCATTCATTTCTCCTAGAGTGGAGGAAGTGGGTCTAAAATGCCAAAGGAATTATTTTATTTTTTTTAAATTATTTTTAGTGTGCTTCAGAAATGATCACATATGTGGACCATGACTTACAGCACTGTAAATTGGAGTCTACCGAATGAACCTTTTCAGGTGGGCAGTTCTTGAGGCTTTACGCCCTTCACCTCTGCCCAGATTCACCTTCCTCCTTCCTATTGTTTACTAGTTGCTCTTCCCTAAAATCCAATATTTATGGAGGTCAGAGCAGGAGCAAAGACACCCCCATCTCAATATTTAATGTATAATATACTACCACAAATGGTGGTCCCTACCCTTTAATGCATCTGGAGGCAAATACATCCCGTCCAGTCCCATCGGCTCAGAGTCCAGTTTATAAATGTGTTCCCCTCAGGTCTGGAGATAGCCACACGGCAGCTTCATATGTAGTGAACCATGCCACCATTGAATAAGAGAACCGCTAGGACCCAGTCCAAAAAAAAAATCCAAAGAGTCAATATATTTGCACTGTGCATTCAGAGTGGCCTTTTGGAGAAAGCAATAACCTTGAATATTCTTTGAATAGAATGGGGGGTTTAAGAAGAAATGAGCCATAGGGCTGGGATGCTGAGCGTTTCTCATGATATGTCATAGAAATCTTGAGTGAGATGTTGGGTCCAAGTGATTTAAATTCAACACAACTGTGGCATAGGAAATAAACTGGAAATGTGGGCGTCAATTTAGGCATGTCACTCAGCATTGCACCATGGATGTGCATGTAGGTGTGCATGCATGTATGAGTAAACACGTTTACACTGTTATTTTCCATGCAACTGATTTACTCCAGATTGACTCCATCTGAAGCCAAAAAAAGATTTAAAAAATATAACATTAAGTGAATCTTTGATACCAAAATGTAAAATGTAACATTTTCTAAATGGTGTGTTTATTTCCAAGTTACTTTTCTAACTTTGTGCCACCATCTTTGTTGAATTGAAACACTGTCCCCCATTCTGTCATGTCCAAATTTTCGAGTTTCTACAGATGCATTATGTGATGCAACTTATATCCAGGGCCTGTGAGGAAAGTAGGTCACGCTGTCAACTTAGGGCTGTGACTAATGTTCCCCAAACTAAAGTGCTCCACGTCACTTTGATTTTAGGGCAATTACAACTCCTGTCAGGTCACACCAAAGATTTTTTGTATTATTAATATCATATCTTTGCTGTGTCTCGACCTTTTCGCATGTGTATTTTATTCATTTCAAGCCAAGCTTTCTTTACAGCCGGAGTTTGGTGAGTTTGTCAAGTTCAGATCCAGTGGTGCATTCCAGGGATATATGGCTTGTAATCTGATTCAACAAACCCTGAGTGTTATTGTACTTAAGCTTATACTTCTTTGACTTAGCAGCGACTTCTTGTGTGTGTGTGTGTGTGTGTGTGTGTGTGTGTGTGTGTGTGTGTGTGTGTGTGTGTGTGTGTATGGATAACTGGATCATCAATACGAAAAGCCAATCCAGATATTTCTTAATAAACAAGAAATTGTTTTTTACACATGGTACATTAGTTGCTACAACTGTGCTGCTCAACCCATATCTATTTATGTAACTGGTTGGTTGCTAAACATATACTGTAGATAGATAGATAGATAGATAGAACTGTCCGTCGGAGTCCTTCAGAAAACTATGACTCCAGCCACAGTACAGCACCAAACAAGAGATAAGTACAATAGGTAAAAAAAAACAATACAATAGATACCAGCATGGGTAGAATTGAGATATGTAAAACCTGAATATGTGGAAGATGGATGTTGGTAAATGAGTAGGTTTATGGAATATAGATGGGAAGCTAGGTTAGTTAGTAGATTAGTAGATAATCGATGGTTTGGATTAGTAGATAATAGCTGTGTGTGGTCGTATTGAGTAATTGTAACATCAATTATTTTTGTTATATTTCACAATGACAATGAAAAAATAAAATCTACTGAGTTACAGTGAAGCAATGTTGTATTATATTATCTATTCTTATTTTAGTGTATATGAACACGTGTATGCGGGTATGCTCATATATACTGTATATCCATATACATATACACGCCCAGATATACATATGTACACACATACACATGTAATAGACACACACACATATATATGTATAAATGTGTATACAAGTATGTGTGTATATGTATATATGTATATGTGTGTATATATGTATGTATATGTGTATATACGTATATATCTGTATATGTATATATATATATACTATATGTACAATATGTATGTGTCTATATATACATATATGTATACATGTGTATATGTATTTATATATATATATACATACATACATGCATACCCAAATCTATACACACAGCCAAACTAGTAGGCACATCACACAGCACATAAAGTATATACACACATCAGTAACATATACATATTACATAGAATATGCTATATATGTATGTTCCTGATGTATGTATGTACTTACATCCTATACTTTATCACATTATGATCACGCACTCAACCAGTTTTCCTTCCAGGATAGTAACTGCACTAGAAAAATCATCTGTGAATTTGTTTGTTTTTTGAGGGGGGTAGTTGAAATGAATCCAGTTTGGTCTAACCCAGAGGTGGGCAAACTTTTTGACTCGCGGGCCACATTGGGTCCCAGAATTAGACACAGCAGCCGAGTCAAGAGCAGAAAGATGCAACTTTTATAGAACTAAGATAAATAGCAGGTAAAACTAATGTATAAAAATGAAAATGCTATATGTCTTATAGCCTTTCTGGTGCCGTCTACTGGGGAACAGCAAGCATTGCACAGAAAAAAAACAGAAGTTTAATGATAATACAAATCAATTATTTAATTTGGACAAAGCTGGCGGGCCACATTGAAAAGCTCTTCGGGCCACATCAGGCCCCCGGGCCTTAGTTTGCCCATGCCTGGTTTAACCTCAAAACCCTGTTGTTGTTTTAGTTGAGGTCTTTAAAACCAGACTGACAGGTCATTTATTAGTTCATCTCATCAGCCTCGCCATGTGCAAGTAACTTTTTAACGGTGGCAATGTGAACCTTACTGACAACGTGCTACAAAGTTCAGGGCCTTTTGTATTATCATGAACGTCGATGATGACTGCATTTACACAGTGAGGTGTGAAACTGTGAGTTGTGAATGTAATGGGAAACTGGGCTTAGAGATTCAGCATTAAAAGCCAGATGAACACACACTCCAGACAGCGAGTCCATTACCTCCTATCTCCTCTACTTTCCCACTTCATCTCTGTGAACTCAGTCTTACCTTTGAAAGCCTCTCAATGGTAGGAAGAGTATCAATGTGAAGAAATCACCAAGGGGACTGGGGTCTCCCGCAGCTTTCTGAAGGCAATTCCACCAATGCTTATTTTAGACACAGCTTGCCTCTGTAGCACAAGGCCTGGGTCACTTTACATGCAGGACCAAACCATGAAACTCTACCCAGCTCTCATGAAATAAGAATGGACTTAAGTCAATTGATGGTCTCTTGCTCTTTTTTTTTTTTTTGCCTGAAAATGACCATGTGAAGGGTGATGTCCTTGAAGAAAAGCTCTTGCCAGGCTTTGCAGAAACAGTAATAGGTGTTATGAATTATTTTTAATTCCTGTGCAAGTGCTAAATATATTGCACTTAATATCTTAAAATGAGACCAAAGCGATCGTAATTTTTCTGACGGAGATGCATGGTAAAAATAACCTCTTAGAAATGAGTCTGTGTAATTGTCTCAGACACGGCATCGCTGCTTATTGTGGTTGCTTTTGTTTCGTTATAACTATACTGGGTTGATTGTTCTCGTGTGTTTAAAATATGTACCATTTCTGCATAAAATGTCCCGTTTTGAATTACAGTTTAAAAGTTGGCTAATCCTTCAAATTGACGCTCCAAGTGTTCTTTCCCTAATCTGCTGCAAAAGGCTTTGTTAAATGGAAAAGACAACACAATGCAAAACAGACTGTGCATTACTAATGAAGTGAGAAAAATAGATTTTCCCTTGTTTTTCAGCTAAATAACGTCATAAAAAAGGCAGTTGGAGTCGCAAAAAAAAAACAAACCCTGGGATTTGGAACTGTAGCAAAGCATCTTAATTTTTTGGGGGATTCTGGGTCCTTACATTACGAAATAAACAAAGATTCATGTTTATAGATGACAAGAAAATGAAGAAACAACAAGTGAAACTGTTATACCTTCCCCATTTCAACCATTTCCAGTGAGAAAATAGGGGAGGAAAAACAACTTTTATCTATCGGACCAGCCAAAGGCACATCAACTATTTTCTCTTCTTTCTTTTCTCCCCTTTGTCACCGAAAGCAATCATTTTAGAATTGATTTTCATGGCTCAGGGAGAAATAATGGGAATTCTTTCTAATGTAGAAATGTATGTGTTCCTTTTGGTTAACCAGAATAGACCATATTTCAAGCTTGTCACAGGAGTAAAAATAACCTACATCTATGGCCCAACTTTTCCTCTCCTCTTATTTGCACCGTCTAAAGGGACAAGTCATCATCTAAAGTGACAAGTCATCATCTCTAGAAGAAAAATCAATCTCATAACCCTATATTATAAGGTCCTAAAAAAGAAAGGCCAGGAAAGTGTGGCTCTTTTGAGCACTCTTTAGGTCTGTACTGTATTTGTCTGTGTTTTGGGTAGATAAAACAGCAAGGCGGCAAGAAAATCATTTCTCATGGTGTGGAGAGCAAGTGAGAAATGACAATTGCCTCAACATGCCCCAGTTAGCACTGGTGGTTCCTTTTCAGTCATCCCGCTCACACACTTGCATCTTGTTGCTATGGGGCGGAAATCTGCATCAATGTCCACGGTGCCCACTGACAACTCCACTGTCCAATTTGAAAAGCTTTCATTCGCACACAATCGTGCCGGCTGCTTTCACCCTCTCCAACTCCAAATCAGTCAGTCCAATAGCTGCAGCTCCTCTCTGGCGGATGAGCTCAAATCCATTTACCTAGGGTTTATCCATCAGCAGCTGTCGAGCGTGTAACACCCTGCCTGGCTGCCATTACTGTACCATTACATACCAGATTCCCCCAGTTTATCACCACTATAGCAGTGTGTCAGATATTATTAATGATAGTTCAAGCCCCACCAATGAAAAAACAGATCATTGATTGACAGAGGAACTGAGGAGGACGGGGATAGCCCCGGCATTAGCTGGTTTTGATTTTCTATATTTGAAGATACTGTAGCTTCTCCAAAGGCGTGGGAAACTGGGACAAGGCTGGGACACCGTGTTGTGTACAAGCAACAGTGTTTAAGAAATACTTTTGCAACACCAGGTCAGGTCCATTTGTAGCTGGTGTCAGTGTAGTATAATTGGGGAACAGATGTTGAGTCAAAACAGGTGATTACATTCAATGGCCAAACAGTAGAGAAAATATGATTTAACTTTGATAATCTCTCTCTGAAGATTCTCATTCATCCATGTCATCATATACAAAAAGGGTTTAGTTGTCAGCAACTGGACTTCTTCTTGGAGTTGAAAGACGTTTCATTCCACAACTGAGGAACTTCATCAGTTTCTGGTTGTTGTTGGAGGGAACTCTAGTAGTTCTAATCCTCTAAACCACTACCTTCACCACTGGACAAAGGTGTGAAGAGTTGTTTTGGTCTCCTCACCTTTTTAGACAGAAACTGCTCCTGATGTTAATGAGCAGTTTTCTTGTCACATGTCCAGCTTATACACATCTGATAATACAACCTAATAATAAAAGCAAAAACATGGAGTGACTTTTCCTCCTACAGCCCTGCAGCAGCACCTTGAACCTGTCTCTTATACACATCTAGATGTGTATAAGAGACAGGGCATAGATGGCTTCCTTCACTCCTCTCTCGAACCACCTGTCTTTTTTTCTTATTTAACCATGTGTTTATGAAATTCCATTTACCCCTTTTAAATAAACTAAACTAAAACAAACAAAAAAAAAGACTGGCAGCTGTATAGTGTAATTGAAAGCAGAGTTGCAAATTTGTATTGAATTGAACTGCACCGAATCGGATCGAACTGGATCAATCGTTATATTGTTATAATATTTTTAAATTTTTTTCTATGAATCGTTTCTGAATCAGATTGTAGCCTGTGAATTGAATTGACTCGGATTGTTAGGTGAGTGAAGATTCACACACCTAATATATATATATATATATATATCTGTTTTTAACTTTAACTTTTAACTAATACCTTGGGAGTAACTATAGGGAAATTATGCCTCCGCATTTAACCCATCAACGTAGTGAGCAGAGTAGGCCTTTCGAACCGGAGGCCTTGCAGACCCAGGTCAGTTTCCTTAACCATTAAGCCAACAACTGCCCCTACATATGGGCAAATTTCAAGAAGAATCTGCACATATCTAACAATTTGCTAGAGGTTTTCCCTTATATTGGATTCAGATGTCTTGAATGTTTTCAAACCTTGTTTTGCCCCAAATAGATATAATTTTACATATAAAATTCATTAACCCCCCCAAAAAACATTAGGTACATCAGGATTTAAATCAGTGAATTGTCTACAATATTTGTATTGACGTTACAAATATGGCGCCAGTGTCACCTCTATGGTGAACATCCAGATGACTTTTCCCATTATACGGTCTATGGATTAAACAGATATTTATTGCAATGCAGTTGATCGATTGTGGTCTTCAAGTCCCTACGAGGATGAAGACCGGCTGGGACAAACAAATAAGCAAGGCGTCAGAATCATTTAGCATTAGATGTGATGTAACAGGGGGGCGAAACTCATTAGAGTTCGTGAACCTTTTTATCAGTGTCGTGCTTTGTGAAATTATCATCAGCCAGTGTCAGGTGCAATCTGCCTCTGGCCTCTTCTGACTCTCAAGAAGGGGAAAAAGTTTTATCACTGTGCCACACATTCATCCGCTATCAACTGAGACCAAATAATTCAAGGTGGAAGGATGAAAAATAGTACAGCAGTACATTCGGAATAAAGGGTTGCTTTTTTTTCTCCTTTTAGGGAAAAATTCCTGAGACAGATTTACTGACAAATCAGCACTTTATCTGTTTCTCCTTTTCAGGGATAAATAAAATATTTCAGAATATGGGAAACTTCCAAAATGGTGCAAAATGGGAGAGAGGAGGCCAAAGTGCACTTCTAATAGAAGAGCACAAACGATACGTCTTCCCTGTTTTCTGCATTTGCATTGTTTACCGTTCCGAAGGTCCAGTGATAGTACACCTGCGGAACCAAGCAAGGTTATTTCCTGAGCATTACTGTCTTATCAAACCAACTGAAACTTGTAGGTTCCGTCTGCCGGCTCAGCCAAGCCCAGGGCTTACTTACCAGCACTGACAACTGTGATTGCTCTCAGAGGTCATCTTGCAACACAGGGAACATTGGGTGCTTTCGTAGAGCTGACATGCACAGCAGTCAAAATTGTCGCCAGCATCTATTGAAGATGCAATTTGTGGGAAATATAAACAATTCTCTGTCAAAGCACTGATATTAAATAACTCTTTATATATTTTTTTCTTCCCTTCATTCATGCAACATTTTTTTTGTTTGTTTTAAAGTTACATGAGCAGATCTATCAGTTGCAAAAAAGTACTAACAGAAATAGAATGTCAAATTAGAACAGAAATTGCTGTAATAGAAAAGAGGAATGAGTTGTGAAAGGACGATGTAATGCAATGATGGAAAATGCCACCCTTTTTTTTATTGGATTGAATGGTTATAACATGCACTGTGTGGACATTGCAAGCCTTAGAGTGGAAATTTAAACACAAACCCTGCATTTAAAAAAAGAGATTGAAATACAGCTGTTGGATACTGAACTCCAAAACATTGCTTTCATCATCAGCAAATGTTGCACAGTCAACAATTTAGGATTTGGCCACAACTCTGTCTATAATATATTCACTGATCATGCAGCTCGATAGTGTTGTCTATTGTGGTTTTGCATATTGGTTATGGGGCGGCAGTGGTGTCCAAGTGGTTAGGGAAGCAGACTTGGGTCTGCAAGGTTTTACGTTCGAATCCATCAGCTGCCAAGGGGCCAATGAGGTGCTCTGAGCATAGCACCGTCTTGGCCCACATGACTTCCAGTGGACTCACCACCAACAGGAAGGTTCACAGCATGGTGCAATGTGATTTGGGTGGCGGTAGTGGAGACTGATTTTTTTAAAATGCTTTGTCTGTTGGTGAAAATAAACCCAGTATTTCTTATCTTCCGTGTGCTATTGTTCAAGTATTTAATATTTCTTTCCTGTCAGCATTGTGTTGTTGCATCCTCTTTAATAATTGAAAGCTGGCCGATAGTCTCTGTTTTAGAATTAATATTCTC
Organism: Paraplagusia blochii; assembly: GCA_016785265.1. Taxonomy (NCBI): domain Eukaryota; kingdom Metazoa; phylum Chordata; class Actinopteri; order Pleuronectiformes; family Cynoglossidae; genus Paraplagusia; species Paraplagusia blochii. The sequence continues at coordinate 235,362 of JAFBJS010001697.1, read as the reverse complement.
ATGGCTGACAGTTTGTGGCTTTTCCAGGCCCCCCCATCACCTTGTTGCAAACAAATGATGCGACGCAGGAAGGCGTGGCTAATTATAGCTTCTGTGGTTTCATGGATCGTGTGGCTAATCCTGACGTTATTGGGTTCACGGTGCTTTGATCCAGAGAGGCTCTCGTCATTTGAATCAAACCCACATGTTGGCATCAGCTGATCTTCAGTCTTGACATTTTCCTCCCAGAGCAGAACAGATGTTTTACTAATGGCCTGTCATTCAACAGTTGGCTTTTTATACATATCGGCTTCCCAGTGAGCTAAATGCCACCCATTGTACTTCGTATTTTCAAGGGTATCCTGTGACAAGTGCACACATCATGTTGCACATTCTATTAGCCTGTAAAAAAAATGAAAGAGACCCGAACTAATCAGACAGTAATAACGATGCATTATTGAGGAGCTCAGCTCAGACTCAAGTGAACATTTTTGGACATTATTCATCAGCTTCATCTAAAAGGATTGAGTCCAACAGAAATGTTGTCAACTTTGCTGTGATTCAACAGGTTTAAACGAGGTCCTTGAAAAGTATGTCATTAAAACCCTTGAGTCACGTTTGCACTGTGTGACAGGTGTTTGAGCAGCGTGCTTCCGCCCTATCGCAGGGATTAAAGCAGTTGCGCTTGGAACAGTGCCATTCCGGGGCCATTCCGGATGCTTTAACTGGAATTCATGATGTCAAGTAACTTTCCTTTTGCTTGCGTGATAGTTAAACTTGGGGAAGAGTGTCAATGACTTTTTATTGCTATCATTTTTATTATATTAAGTGATAGTTAATATTAAGTGAAAGATAGATGACAATTCTGGGAAGGGAATGAGATGAAAAAAAAGTATTTTAACCATGGACTTCCATAATAAAAATGTAGGTTTGTCTTAGTATAGTTGGTGTGGATACTGAAGTCCTTTCACATCAGATAACAGTAGGAACAGGGAACAACTAGAGGAGAACCTGGAAAGGTGGAGGTTTGTATTAGAGAGAAGTGAATTGAAGGTCAGTTGTAGCAAGACAGTGTAAGTGTTTAACTGAAAGGGAGAACAGTGGAGTGGTGAGGTTACAAGGAGCAGAGCTGGTGAAGATGCAGGTGTTCAGAGCTGTGGAGACTGTGGAAGAGAGGTGAAGAATAGAGTACAGGCAGGATGGAACAACTGGAGAAAAGTGTCAGGAGTGATTTGAGATAGAGGAGAGTCAGCTAAGGTGAAGGGAAAGGTTTACAGGACAGAAGACAGGACGCAGAGCTAGATGTGGCAGAGTTAAAGATGCTGAGTTTTCTTACGGAGTGACAAGGATGGACAGGATCAGGAATGATTTTGGAGGAAAAGCCAAAGAAGCCAGATTGAGATGGCTTGGACATGTTCAGAGGACATGCTCTGCTGATGTGTGGACACATCAGTAGAAGAATGATCCTAGAGATGCAGACAAAGAGGAGATTGATGGATGCAGTGAGGGAGGAACATGGAGGTAGTTGGAGAACAGAATACAGAAAGAACAGGGAGAGATGGAAAACGATTTCCTGTTGCAACCCCTAAATGAGATACAAGATCAAGGGTAAAGAGTTTTGTTAGGAAAGAGAAACTTTTTTTCCAGAAAGATTCCTCCTACCAGCCAAGAGGCTTTATCAGAACTCATCATTTGAATTGCATCATGCAAATTCCCTGTCCCTTTTCTGGCATTGTTGGAGTTGCAACCACATAAGTTATGGCTTCCTTGGAAACGTGAGTGGATTCCAAAGGTTCACACTGTGAATTCCTATTTTCTGGGAGAAATTATTGTTAATATAATCAAATTACAAGACATACGTAATTGAATTCTAATAACTAGTCTGAACAGGTAAAAAAGGCACTAAAACGAACCTAACCAAATAATTAACTGAATGTCCAGTTGCCTAACTAACCCAGTATTAACTAATCTTCAACCTTGACCATGACCTGGATGACTGAGAACCTTCAACATGTAACCAAATAATGAATTATAAATTATTGAACCAAAAAATTATTCTATATTTAATCTTACAGCTTTCAATTTAGATACATATTCCTGTTGCACATACATCCTTATTTTATTGCAAAAAACAGAATGAACTGATAATTGGTATTTATGGAGGCAACACTACATAGTGAAGCTGTGGTGTTGTGGAATCAAACTTGATCTGTCACACAGCTCTATTTGAAGAGGCAGGCACAGGTGCACGGACAGGCCAAGCGGCTCTGGCAGGTCACTGGCCAACAGATGGAATGAAAGGCAGGGTGGACCATAAGAGGTTTAGAGAGGACAGAGGTGACTGTTGTGTTGACTGATCGATGGTGGAGGGGAAGAAAAAAACAGTGGTTGGGGGGCCGTGGGGGTCTATTGAGGGTGGCTCCTGGCACGGTCTAACATTGCAAACAGCTTACATGACCTGAGCTTTGTCATGACCCAATCAAAACACCCATGTCAAAGCAACACATGTCCACCAAAAAAAACAGTTACAGTACAGCTAACCTTGTACACTATTAATATGAGTTGACTGAAATAATAAGAATGAAATACATTTGATGTCATAAAAACTGTAATAATATCTATAATAAAATATAAAATGAAAATATACCTGAGATACACTGTATATACATATATATATATATATATATATTGATATACACATAATTAAAGTTACTTGATTTCTTTTTTCTCTTAAATTTGCAAACATATGAAATAAAGCTCTAAACAGATTTCCAGCAAAACTTTAATTTGTCCTAATGTAGTCGTAGAATTTCCATCTCACCCTGTTCTCTCTATCTTCTACTCTGACTCCAACTACTTCCATATCCTCACTCACTGCATCCATCAATCTCCTCTTTGTCCCCTACCTGGTAGCTCCATCTCTAGGATCATTCTTCTACCAATGTATCCACTGTCCCTCCAGCCTTTTCTCCAAATTAATTCCTGATCCTGTCCACCCTTATCAATACTCAGAAGAATCTCAGCATCTTTAACTCTGCCACCTCTAGCTCTGCCTCCTGTCTTCTGCCCATTGGTGTTTCTAAACATTAAAAGTTTTAACATAGATGTGTTTGGCAACTAAAGTTAAAAGATTTGTCAGTTTTTTAGACTCCTGTTCGATAACCCAGTTGTCAATTTTAGGTATGTATCCTGTCAGACTATGATAAAGGCAGTAATACTGTTCTAAGATTTAGTCCACAAGATTTCCAGTGGGCTCAACACCCACAGGAAGGCTCACAGTTTGGAGCAGTGTGACTTGTGGTGGCCCTTTTTGCCATGATTTAATGTATAATGTTGACCCTTAGTGTTTTGAAGGAACTTAAACCATAAGCTTCAAAAGAAACAGGCAGCAACTGACAAAATTACAAAACTCTGCTTGATGACAATATTTATGAATACATTTATGAAAGAAGATCATTATTGATACTACCAGAGAGGGTGAAAATAAGGTTTTGCAAAACAGGCAAGTCCGAGGTTGGACAAATCAGTCCTTATCCACTTTAATGCTATGGACCCTCTATAGGGCTCATATTTTCCATTAATCTGCACTGCATGAATACTAATAGCCCCAGTGGCTTAATGGCCCTGCCCAAAGTCCTGTATTTGATTTCCACTTCTTACAGTGACCTTTTCCCTCTCATGCTAATGGGTTTACCTGTGCTAGATCATGTAGTAGCATGAGGAGGGATGGGACGGACTTGGCCAGTTCAGATCACTATGTTTAAAAAAGATGTTTCCATTTATAGCCTGACACTCAAGTGACGAGGCACACAAAGACACACATCAATAAGTCTGACGCTGAAAAGCCCAAACGTGCTGCCGTTTTATCCTCCTAAGCAATATTAATAACAAAAGGCTGCCAAACCACAATGAGCTGCTTTAATTCACTACCTTGAAGGTGGATAACAAAGGCACAGGCACAGCTTTTCAACTGGACGACTGGAACGTGCCACAATTTCAAGTCTGACTTCTTGAAACAAAAACACTGTTTTCAAAAGAACTCCTTTCCTATCATTTTCTTAACTGCAAGGAATTTAATTTGTTTAAACTTTCATCACGTTAACGACGTCATAAATTGCATTTTTTGTTAGAATAGAATCGATTTCAGGGGCTTTTTTTTGTATAAAAATGCAGCAGATATTGCATTTAGAATTATTTTATTATCTGGATGCATACTGTCAAGATTGTCTTATACACAAAAGTCAACAAGAAATCTAACAGGGGGATTAACAATCCAAATTCACATCTTTATTTAAACCTAATGAGGGTAGAAAATACATATTTCAGTTTTCTAAACAAGAGTTGATCTTCTTTAACATCTTTTTACCACAACCAGCTACAGGAACATTGATGTGTAGTGTGTTTCCCAACAATAGATCAGTGTCTTATTGATCTCTAGAATTTGTTTTACGTAATGAAAATGATGACAGCACAACTTCTAGTACTAGTTAAATTATTTTATACGATATGAAAAGTAGTGCTTCATAGCTAATGTTATCACAGTGTCAGTGTGGAGGCATTTAATCATACAAACATTTATTTTTGATTGAATCGTTTTGCTTTGAGCTCCAACATGTTTCATGTCGAACTATAACCAACAGACACCGTAGTTTTTATTCCATATTTATTGAAACACTACATAAAGTAACCATGTAGATACTCCCATTAGGTGTAAACCGTTGCAAAGAGTCTAAAACAGGGGTGCCCAATGGGTAGATTTGATTCACCAGTAAATCTTCAAAGGAGTGTTGATAGATCCTGAGCAATCACATGAGAAAAAGTTAATAGTAATATTAACTAGAAATGAAAGTGTATTTCAAGATGTGGGTAAAAGTGAGAAAAATATAGGTATTGAGTCAGACATGTATAATAGAATAGAATAGAAAGTCCTTTATTTGTCCCACATGGGGAAATTTACATGTACATAACATGTTATATGTAAATGTTGAGAATAAGATATCCAGTTTATATAGGTAAATATATTTGGCAGTTGGTGGCCTGGTGGTTAAGGGAGTGGACTTGAGTCCGCAAGACCCCCGGTTCGAATCCCCCTACCACCAAGTTACTGCTGAGGTGTCATGAGCATGGTATCATCCCCACACACTGCTCCCCTGGCGCTCAAAAGCTGCCCACTGCTCACTTTGATGATGGGTTAAATGCAGCTGCCAAATTTTGTTGTGCACAGTGGTGTGAATCACAACGTCACAATGACAAATTTTTTTTTTTTTTTTAATTTTGAGTTTTCAATCTAGATAGATCAGCCTAGGTAGATGAGCATGAGTCTGGTTTAGAACATTGAGTAGGTGTCATAAAGATTTTTTGTTTTATTATATCTTGTCATTCAGTCAAAGAAACTGAGCTCTGTTATGAGGCATGATGTCAGCTACCTTTTCGTCCTAATGTAATTCCAGTCAGTCAGTCAGTGTACTGTATCCTCTCTCTACTCCACTATAAACAATAACACAGCCTCCCAGTCAATACTGATGGTGAGCTTGATGGGATTATCCCCTGATGAGGGCTGGCAGCTGGGAGGAAGTGGGCGGTTGGGCAGTTAAAGGGGACCCTAAGAGGAAAGCAAACAGAGCTCTGGGGGTTCAGATCAGATTGGACAGGTCAGCTCCACTTCAGTGGTGAGGTGAAAGCCCAGGGTAAAACGCCTGTCACCACTGATAGATGTTTGTTCAGACTTTCAGGATGGACTTTAGTAGGAGCTGATGGGAACGACCATGCACGCACACACCGGGATGTCGCTGATAAATTGGGCCACTGTTTCAACAGTGGAACAAGAAAGATGAATGATTGGATGGATGGGCGTAAACCTGCAAGGGTGCAAATAAACTGCCGTTCGTGCATGTAGTTTTTTTGTCTTTTTCCTAGTCTGCTTTTCAAAATTCCCAGACAACCAACATACTCTAAATCCATTAGATTATGTTTTGCATCTAATTTAGTGGACCGGTGAATATCTCTGCTTACAGGTGTTTTTTTTTATTCTTACATTTGAATAGTTTTTACCTGTTTTGGTATGTACTCATTGTGAGTACTAGTTTTTTGACAAAATTAATTTTGTTTAGCAACTATAAGATATACTTTGTTTTCTGCATTTTGTTTTTGATACTGATTAGTGTAGTTGTCTGACATTTGAAAGTCTTGGTAACTGTTTTTTTTTATTAGGCTCAGTTCATTTTTTACAAATGAGCCTATTTCACATATTTACAGGGCATTTATATGTTTACAGGACAGTTGTGAGACCATCCATGATGTAAGGACTAAGGACACTAGGAATAGGCAGAAGACAGGAGTCAAAGCTGGAGGTGGACGGGTTAAAGATGCTGAGTGATCTTTAGGGGTGACAAGGATGGACAGGATCAGGAACGAGGTAATCAGGGGGACAACACAGACAGGAAGGTTTGGAGAAAAATCTAGAGAATCCAGATTAGATGGTTTGGACAGTGATTATATTGGGGGCAGATGGTGGCCTAGTAGAAAAGGAAGCTGACTTGGGGTGTGAATTCCAAGGCCACCAAGTTACCACTGTGGTACCCTGCAGTGAGAGAGGACATGGAGTTGGAGTGGCAACCCCTGAAAAAGGGACAAGCTAAAAGGAAAAGAAGAAGAGGTTATTTCACATATGAGATTGTAAGTTCCAGAGAACTCATCACTTGGAAATCACAGTGCTAAACTGTCCATCCTTCTTCTCTTTACCCTGTTTCCACCCATCCCAGAGCTGTGGGGCTTGGGGTTGTCTGCCATCAGGAGTCTACCGCTGGCCTCCTGCTGTTCCCTTATTGTCACATGGCAGAGCTGTGCAGGTGTCAGGACCCTGAGTTCAGTCAGTGACAGAGCTATGTCAGCCCCCACAGTCCCTAAAGGCTTTTAGCAGGGTTACAGGGGTCAAAAATCTCCCAGTGCACCACTTCCCTCTTCTCTAAATGGATCGCCTTCAGGGTATCTCAAGGGATCCTTCATTTCCTTGTCTGGTAATAGAAAGTAAGTAGGGAGCTGGATGGATGGGCTCTGCCATTGCTAGGATAGGATGTGGCGTATTTATGACACTGGTAGATAATCATGGGTTTTTACAATTCAGCTGTCAACTCCAAACTCTGGCGATTATGTGGAAGATAGAATGGGATCTTAAGATACATGAGGGTCAGACACATTTGCTCATTCAATATTTACATCTTCTCTGTAATTGTACAAATCACATTATGTCTTTTGTATCCTTACAAGAGCCAGACCTTTAAGAGGGGAAAATCATTCAACTCCTCCTGTGCATTCTCTGGGTTGGTGTATGATATCAAGGGTAGGTTTGATAGGATGAGCTGACAACTGAGTGAAGTATACCAGTATTTCTCCGGTATCGCCTGGTTTGCATTTGGTGTTCACGGACGTCTGCCTGAGGAGAGTTTTAGTATTTCAAATTATATTGACACATTCACTCCAGGTGTGGAACTTTACTCCTAGTATGGAGTCATGTGAAGTTGGTGATGTAACAGCCGGGTTACTGAATGTCTCACAGTCAGAGTAGAATGCTAAGATTTCCTGCCTTGTTTTAACTTGTAAAGCAACAGATCACCAGACTATACATTTTGAACTCGGTAGGTTTTACAGCCTTTGTGTCCCTTGAGCATCATCAGATGCTGGATCAGCCAGATCTGCTGTCAGGGCATAGCCTCAGGCATAGGCTGAGGTTACTCCAGTCCTCAAGCCTCGAAGCCGGCAACCATGATTATCCTCATCCTCTTTTCTTCCCACCATTGTCTTTGTCTACTCAACATTTCAGTTTGTCTCCCAGGCTGTCCTTCAGCCTGCAAACCCTACTTTTACTTTTCTATCATGTATTAACGCCACCCCCCTCATGACACCATTGCCACCACACAGACACGCTCACTCTCACTTTCCACCCTCCAAGGCCAGTCTTCATCACAGCCCCTCTCACAACCCACTCATCCATGCGCCCCATCCATCACCATCATGTAGGAAGGAGGAGAAAAAGGAGGGGTTGAGACATGAGTAAAGATGGGAGAGAAGTGAGGAGCAAGAGAGTTGCACAAAAAAAAGCAAAAAAAAAAAATTGTCAGGTGTTAGCACCAGAGAGAAAGACGTTGCATGTTGGGAAATAAATGGAGGTGCATGGAGATCATTTAAAACAAAGAGACATCAGTGCAGAGGGAAGAGAAAGGAGTGTTTCAAAAACTGGGACACAAGTTGAAAAGGGTAGAAAGAGACAAAGACCCACTTTAGTTCCATAAAAATGGATTTCATAAAAATACCAATTACATTTTGTGCCATAAATTGGACATCACTGTCTGAGACAGGTTCCAGGGCGGGAGAGGAAATGGTAAAAGAGAGTTCTTAAAAAAAACACAACCTAGGGTAGAAGTTTTGACTTCTTTATCTTGTTTTGTTTGCTTGTTTGTGCCCCGGGGTTTTACCCTTTTTGACAAGGTGCTCTCTCTTTTGTTGAACATGCCGCAGGCATGGCTAGCAAAGGCATCCTGACACCAGGATTGATAAAGATGTTGCGCACACTGGCAGACACTTTCTGACGAGACATAAGATTATTTTAAAACACTCCTTCCTTGACAGACTAAAATGCAACAAAGTGGATTGGGGGGCAAGGCGGAAGAGGAGGTGGAGGGATATGTCTGGCAAGACGGTGCAAGTTGGTAAAATCAAAGGCAGGCAACCAGTCCCGGAACCATCCTCTAGCTACGCCCGGAGGCCTGGCTGACAGTGTCTATATCCATCAGTCTGAAAATAATGGGCTTTAGAAATCGACCCTCTCGCCTTTAAATCTCAATCAGCAGAAATTGGAATTCATACGCGTCCAGCAGAAGTTGATCTCTAATAGAGTTGGCCCTAATTTGAATTTGAATGCTGGCACTGCATTTACTGGGTGTATATATGTCTCACCACACATTGATGTTTTATTATATTTATCTTCTACAGATCATGCATATTACAGGTATCACTGCTTATACATTCCCATATTACAATAACTGCCTAAATCATCAGGTGCGGTTATGCATGTTCTGATTGTGGCATCATGAAAAATGTCTGTGATGTAATTACAACCTAGTCAGTGTGGGTATTAAAAGTACCTTTGGGCTGCTGGTGTAATGGCTGCCTCTCTGTTTTGTGTCTGCTTCCTTTTTCTTTTTTTTTTTTTTTGGTCTGTGTTTCCAATCTCTTCTTCTCAGCACCACAAATATAATTAATGGCAGAGCGCACGGAAGCATGTTACTGGTTTATGGATTTTTGATGGTAATCTTCTGGATTAATTATGTGATATATGTGCCTTGTTAAGGTAATCGGGCCGGGGTAAATACAATGCATGAACTTTGATAGCGAACTGGCAGGCGTTTCTACCCTGCCTCCCTAAATCAATTTGTGCCGTTCTCTGAGTCATCCCTGCATCACTTCACACACAGATACTGTCAGGTATGAAGGTTGCACGTTTGCTGAAAGGGCCAAAAGAGGGTCAAATGATTACAGTGATTACAGAGATAATGGGATGGTGAAAAGCGTGCAATCACTCATCAGTTGTATTATAATAGACACCTCACCTCACCAGTATGTTTAGATGCATTTATACTGTAAATTCACAGTTTCATCAACATGGAAATTGGATTCAGGAGTGGGATAGATATCATGTACGTGTGGAACGGCCAATTCATTTGGATGAAAATACACCAGGGGTTTGCGTGTGTGTGTGTGTGTGTTTGCATGCACGTGCACATTTGCATACACATTTAAGCTCACAGATGAGTACACAAATGGCATCTGTGTTGTTACTGCCTGTGAGGTAAGCTGGTATGTAATGGGAGACAGGCAAGCTGGCAGTGATAGTAAAAATGCATCGGCGCTGTGGACACCCACCCAAGCACCAGCAGACAGTCAATCTTCCTTTGCCGCATCAATGAAAATGCCACTCAGCTACCAAGGTTGTTTAGCAAGTAAACAAGCCTCTGGCCACCATGCATCCAGAGGCGTATATTTCCCAAGGAATAATGGCCAGGCACACGAGGAGAAGGTGAATCTGGCTCTGTCTGCACTCTGACGATCTCCCACATAGCTGGCTGATGGGTTATTCCCATCTTTTCACCCATTTTTCACACCTACACACACACACACAGAACACAAATAGATAGGAGCACGCACGCACACACACACACACACACACGCCCAGTATTCTCCACACACAGGTCATGGTGAGCAGGAAATACATGGAGATATTTTTGATTCCTCCCTTTCCTCCAGGGTCTTTGCTGACAGCTTTGATTTGAGTGCTGGGGGTGGCAAAAGTACTTCATAGTAAATCTACACAACCTGCCTTTGTGTATGTGTGTAATTGCACAACTGTGCAACATGTTCAGGTAACCCTGTTGAAAACCCTTAATAACAATGATTATGTTGTGGGTCATTTTGACCCATACCGGTGAAATTGGGCATGGACAAACTACAGCCTGGTGTCAGGATATGGCCGATTTGGCTTTCTCATCCAGCCCATCAACACATGTCCTTTTTTTTTTTTATTTAAATCATCATTCCGCTGATATTGTTGACCTGATATTAGCATAATTATGTAATATTAGTAAGACCTTAATTGTTTTTTCTTCCGATAGATGGAATAGATTTGCTAAAATTGAACATGACTCTGATAGTTTGCTACAAAAAATAACAAAATCGTATGCCTAGAAAACCCTAATCATAAATATGATTTTGTATTTCACCTACAATGCTGGTATGTGCCAAATATATAGTGTAGAAAAGGTAGTAGAAATGATTTTTTATTTGTCGAGTTTTCATATGCTCCACCTATTTGTCAAGGAAATTTCAGGACCAAAAATCCGCACAAAACAGTCAAAGGACAAAAGTTATACCAATTAAATGTGGTTTATAAATATTTAGAATAGAGACATGCAATACATTTTTAAATATAAGAGGTATTGGTTTAAGGTTTCTCCTTTTATGATCCTATGTCCAGAAAAATGCATAGGGTTTTGACAACAGGTGACTGTTCAACAGTGTGCCTGCCACTTGCACGCACACATATGTAGATTTCTCAGCTAAGCTCGGCGCATGCGTTCAAAGTGATTTACTCTTTCCCTTTTAAATAAATTAGGTGAGGACAAAAGTGACACAGTAACAGGTCCTGATCCTGTGGCGACATGTAGTCATGTAGATACACAAAATGGATTGAACTGACAAAACCTATTTAGGCCAACACCAGCTCTTGTTGAACATGGCTGCGTGCTCTCTCAGCTGGTAGTGACAGGCCCATAAATAAATCCCAGCTAAGTTAAAACCTACACAGACTTTTACAAATTGAGACTTTTCTGAAATGTGCAGTAATTACACGAGTTATTCTGAATAAGTCAATGCCCTAGCAGAAATGATAATTTTTTTTTGTTTTGGGGTGTGTTTTTTCTTTTTCTGCAGGTGCTTCTTTTTATCTTCCTTTTTTTATTTTTATTCTGTTTCACGTTTGTAACCTTTACACCTGCCAATTAGAGTGAAACCACAAAGCCATTATGCACGAGGATTGAACTCGATTTCATGCAAAAATGTTCCAAATCCCACAAGTGGAGGTAATTTAGTCTGCTGGTTTTGCTGCACCATTGTTAGTGTTACAGCATGTTTCTCTCCTCATATTCGCTCTCGTTTTCTAGTCTGCTAGTCATTGGGTCAGCTGGGTCTTAACTAAAACACACAGGCACAAACGCATGCACAGGGAAGGGGTGTCCGCAGCCCCGATGGACTTAAGGCCATTTATACTGCCACTGGGCGGCTCAAGTCCCCGATATGGCCTAGTGGTGCGAGCCGCACGTGGCTTGCACCATTGTCCCATATTAATACACTATCGACCGACCCAGACATGCTTTGTCAATGGAAGCTGCCGCCAGACCACATTTTCTTTGGGTGGTATTGATGTGGGGGCACCAGAGGAAGGCAGTAATGGATACACGCTCGGCAATAAGAACCACAGCCAAGCTGGGGGAACACAAGGAGAGACTATTTTTTTCTTTTTTTTTGTTGTTGCTGTTTTTGTTTTTCCCTTATCTCATAATCTTTGATCTGCTCCAGGGTCCTATAGAAAGCCTCAGTGCAGTCCTGTTTCTCAGGCTGTGAGACAGCCCGGGATCTCCTCAGAGGTTTAGGGTTGCTATCTCAGTTTGTGTTCATGTGATGGATTATTTCTCGTGTCTCCACCTCCTGTCGCCAGCCATGCATTTCAGCCGCCATAGTGATTTGGCAAATATAAATGTATATGTTTATATTTATAGCTTCTTATATATATATATAAAAAATGAATGTAGGTGAAGGGGAGGTTTATCTCAGCACTTTGCCGTCCCCTGACACTAACCTCTATCTGTATATCTCAACACAGCCATGTCAGGAATTTATGTGAAGGTGACTGCGCTGCACACCAGAGGTGACCGACCTGAGCTGCACTTTATAGTTGTCTGAAAGATGAGGTGAAAGTCAAGAATAATATTTCTCACATGAGTAAATCACGTGGCAAATTGCAGCAAACACACTTTCTTGTACATTCTGGTGAATTAACAGCATTTTTTTTTATGACATTATTCCAGTTATTAGTAAATATAAATATTATTTTTATACAGTTTGAGGGCTGATAAAAATAGAAAATGGAACTAGAAAAAATGTTGCTAAGCTATTCTTTTCAATTTTTCACTTAAATCAGGTTAAAACCTGATTAAATAGGAAACCTGATCAAAAATATAAAATGATTTGCTTTACCCTTAAAGAAAAATAAATATAAACGTCTGTCACCTTTAAATCTTACTGTTCTATACATGTATTCTGCCCAATTTAGCTGGACACAAAATGTTGCCTTTAGTCCTGGCATGTGTTGCTTTAAAAACTAAGCTGATCATTAATTTTGTGCTAATTCTGTCTATCTGCCTGTCTATCAGTCTTTCTACCTATCTGTCTGTCTATGCATCAACTGTAACAGACTATTGAATATTTTAATCTGGTTAAATTCAACAGATCCTTATAAAAACAATTGATGATTTTAGATAATGTTTATTATCATCCAAATTATGTTGCAGCAACACCTGGGATTTGTAGGAGTATAGATGGATGATTGCTTATTGTTGCAAAAAAAGGCTGCACCAGCATCCGGACTTTGCCTACAATAGTTAATGCTGTCTGTTTATTTACCATTTGTTACAGGTTGTGAACTATGTAACCTTAAGTTAAACTTTGTGTGGCCAGACAGCGAGCTATTGTTGCAACTGAGATGGAAATGTGTGTTTTTATATCTGTCAGTCTCTGACTAGAGTACATCTGTGACACAAGGCACCAACATTTGCAGTTATATGAAGTAGTGTAGCATGCTTAATGCACAAACAAGCAGATTTTCTTTGTGAATCCAAGACCCAATTGCCTGATGAAGAGGATTGAAATGCTGCATCTTACCTTTAAAGATAACTCAGTCTTTTTATAGCGCCAACTAGAGGATGAAGTACCGTGAGGAATGACCTAAGAGCTTCAGGTGGCTCATGTGCGTGTGTGGATTTTTTTTTTTCTGGATCACCACATGGATGGATGGTTGAAATTATAGAGGGATGATGTGGAAAGCGCTGACAATTTCATTTCCTATCTGCCATGTTAGTGCAGCATCAGCAAGTGTTTTCTTTCCCTAACCTATTTTGGTCTTTACATCAACTTTTTTTTCTCCTCTCTTTTTGACAGATCTCTCCCAGATCAGCATGTTTGAATCACTGTAAACAGAGGTTAGGTCAGTTTTAAGATTGGGCAAGTGGCATTTAACCCCCCTATGGAGCAATACCCACCAGAGCTTCTCTTATAATCTGATGGGTCAAGTGATGAGTCAGTGGTGGGATACTGGACCCTGCATTTCAACATGCTGAGTAAAACTCTTGACATTGGGGACAAATGGGACATTTTGTCAATGACTTATTGTCAGCAAAAGATTAGCATCTTTAAACAGTGCTGTGGTAAAATTAGAAGATAAATCACTAAAGCTGAAAGAGAAAAATAAAAATGGGGAGATAAATCGTAGTGGGTGTTTGTTAGATTAGCATTGTAGCTTCCATTCATTCCAGACTGAATGTTTGTCTTTTAGGGGTTTATTAGTCAGATTTAAGTAATGTGGTTGTTTATAAAACTGTTGGTGTTAAAACAGTGTTTCTCAAAATACTGGGTGAGACCCACAAGTGGGGCACGAAGGTTTTGCTGGCAAATCATGTGAAAGCAGAGGCTTATTTGAATGTCCCTTTCTTAATGTCTATTAACAATAATATTATTTTTTATTATTATCAATATAATTTTGGTCAGTGTGTCAAGGATCTATGTTACATTTCTAGGACAGTAGTGGCCAGCAGTGGTCTAGTGGTTAAGGAGGTGGACTTGGGTCCACAAGGCTTCAGGTTGTATCTACCAGTTGCCAAGTTGCCACTGAAGTGCTCTGAGCATAGCGCCATCCCCTCTCACAAGGCTACATGCAATGTGGTTTGGGCGGAGACCGTGGGTGCAACTCGGAAACGGGTTGCACGGATAATTAATGAATATTATCTTATTTTAATTTACCAAAGATACTTCCGAGGAAATAATGAAGCTCATCTATCTATCTATTTGTAATTAAAACTGTTAACTGGTGTTTTTTTTTGTTGTTGTTTTGTTTTTTTTTAACCATTATGTTGGTGCGATCAGTGCGACGGGTAAAGATCCCTTCTATTTAAGTGGGGAACAATAGAAACTGATTGAGAAGCATTGGTGTAAATAAGGACATCAAACTTGTCCTTTTGGACACTGGTGATGCAGGACAGTTGACAAGCCGGTGATATCCTTCAACAATTCCCTTCATTTTGACTGGAACTATTTCCGACATAGTCTGTGTTTAATGAATGAGAATTCCGAGCGTATATGAATAAGATGTTGAGGTTGTAAACTGATGCAGGCGTCTCATAAAGCTTCCCGGATTGATCCATGATCACCTTGGTACTGTCTCTTCCTGGCAGCAAATCCCCATTTGCACATACAGATTGTTACAGTGTCTAGTCAACAGCCAGCTCATTAATGTTAGACATTTGTACTTGGGGCCTTGTAAGCAGTGTGTTTCACGCAGCATGAGAAAATTTATTGCTTTGACAAGCTAACCAAGCATGCTTCTCCTAATTTGTATCAACTCAGATTTGTTTTTGTTTTGGCATCTTTATTTTTTATTGCAAATTACAGAGTGCCCCAAGAAACACAGCCAGTCCACTGAATGCTAATAGGCTTTGCCTAAGACTCGCTGTTCAGGGAATTACAATTGAATGCTTATGATTATTGGAACTTTTCCTCTCTGTCAATGTGTCTTCCTGCTTTTTCTCTTCTCACCTTCCCGTTCCCTTCCGATGAGCTTCCCGCTCATCATAAATCTTGAGGCAGTGGAGTCTGCAGAGGAGAGATGCTCATCTCAAAAGCCGCCATACCTTCCATGCAAACAGGTTTTAAGGCAAAAGCGGGAACGCTTCAGTGCTGAGTGTCAGGGAAAGGCCAAGATATTTTTGGAGGAAACATAAATATGCAAGAGGAAATTATATATAGTTTGTTGCAATGCATTGCATTCAATCTAAATCACAACCCCCAGTGTCCTTGCAGCGCTGTAAAGGTGAAATACAATTGGCTGGCTGTGCATTGTATCTTCCCCTCATCCCCTCTGAATGATATTTTTTAAATCTTAAAATTAAACTCATCTTTTTTAACCTTTCATGTAAATGGGGAAAATCCACATAATCAATGAGAGTGCTCTATGGATGTTTAGGGGCGGAATCATCAAATCAGAAAAACAATTTTTAAGCAGCGCAGACTAATCATTCCATTCCCCCCCAAAAAAAACTCAAGGGCAGATGCAACACCAAATGTAATTCCTCTCTGCTTCAAGGAAGACTGAGGAAGCACAAGTTTGAGCTCACTTCACATGCAGCTGTTGCAATTATCTCAGATTTCCGATGAAATGGGAAACATGTAATGTCCCCTGCTTCTCAGATTCTGGATGTTTAACAAAGTAAATGTTATTTAGCTTAATCATTGAATATCTTTAGCTGATAAACAATGTGTTCCTGTCCTTGAAAATAGGAAAATAATTAATATAATTCTAATACAACTCTGATATATGTAATGAGATATTATAATAGGTCATTGGTAGTATTTAATTAAGTGGTAATGAAGACTATTTATCTATATAAAACAAATGACAAGCATAGCTCGCTGTCTTAGCATGTGCATCTCCCTGACGGATAGGTGGGGGGGTTGTAGACACAAGATTGAAATGCTGGATTATATACAAGACTGTGCTGCTGGGAAGTCAGTCGGTCTGTTTTAGCGCCAACTAGAGGATGAAGTACCGTGAGGGTTGAGCTTAGAGCTTCAGCTGTTTCTGTTGCATGTGTGGCCTGGTATGCATTTTTCTTTCAAAGTGAAATAGTATTTTTTTTTTGGTTTCTGGATTGGGGTTCTACGATGAAATCGATGTTCCGAAACCGCCTGGAACAGAAAAATATAATTCTTGGAATGGTTATTCAGGTTCCTTGTCAGCTGTTTCTGCAAGTTCTTACATGGTTTCCCTTCATTTTGGCTGCATGTTTTATTTTTGACTTGTTTGTGGCTGCGTCGAACGAAAAAAAATTGTCGTATGGGACTCTCAGAATGTCTTCCTATCTAAACACAAGACATGGCAAATATAGAATTAGTTTGTTTTCACTTTACCAAAGTAATACTGTAGTCTAACTAGACAGGCCATCAATAATGTATTAACAGTATCTAATGTTGACCAGCCCATCATTAACAAAAATAAATATTGAAATAATTAATAATGAAAATCAGGGCTCTGAACCAGATTTTTTTTTTCAATTGTCCCTTTAAAAACAACACGTTTCTGGTTTTAAGTTCCACCATAAAACCAACATTCCTAAACTGGTTGGGACAAAATACTATTGTTCCCAGAACACTGAATTACATAATAGGCAAATATATATGTTCATGTTCCCTGCACAATGCAAGAAGTGGCAAATATATTGAATTGTTTGTGTTTTACCAAAGAAATACAGTCTAACTAAGCAGGCTGTTGATAATGCGTTTCTACCCATTCACAATATTTATGTTGACCAGTCCATCATTAACATGGACAAATATATTAATATCTGAAACTAACATTGTCCATATTGACAGACTACAATATTGTCCTCTTATTGTTGTCTTTGAGATGTGACAGTAGTTGGTAGTCAGTCCTCCCCATATAGTCTGATGGTCCACCCACTCTCTCCATTCAGTCAGTGGACGTCTCAGGAAGTCAACGTCTCATCAGGTCATTGTAGGTCACCATAGACTAGACTAGGAGACCAATAATTTTTACTGTACTCTACACAGGATTTTTAAAGAACGAATTAAAAGCAGTGTCAATCAGTTACCATTATTTTTAGATAAATGTTTTGTTCCAGAACAAAAAGTTGATAATATTTCTGTTCCAAGCAAAATGGCAGAGGTTGTATGTGTTCCTTAAACCGGTTCATAGCCTTGACAGTAATTAGTACAATCATGCTCTAAATTTTTTTGCTAAATAATTGTAGACTTCTTCACTGTCACCTTTCAATACGACATA
Source organism: Paraplagusia blochii (assembly GCA_016785265.1). Taxonomy (NCBI): domain Eukaryota; kingdom Metazoa; phylum Chordata; class Actinopteri; order Pleuronectiformes; family Cynoglossidae; genus Paraplagusia; species Paraplagusia blochii. The sequence continues at coordinate 217,706 of JAFBJS010001697.1, read as the reverse complement.
ATCTGGCCTGTTTAACGCTAATTATCTTTTGAGCAGTTTTGTGCACTCTTCTTCTTTTTTCACAACTATGATTGATTAGTGACCAAGGGAGGTTAATGTTTGTGTCACAAACATCCAGACTATTGATGGCTGACCATAGCATGTCTGTCCCTAACACCCCTGCGAGGGGGTAATGGGGGAAGTTATGTTTGTAAACTGTGAGCAAAGTCTACATACGTTTCATTTAAAATATAGTGGGGGGTTTTCTTAATCGCAAAAACAGAGATCCCTTTTTAAAAGCAGTCAAAGCAAGTGTGTGGAATTTTGGTTTTTTGATCATGTAGATGCCCGAAGGGCAACTTGTTCAACGTTAAGGCATGTAAATTGAGTATCAACGCTTACAAGATGGGAACTGGCTCAGATGTTCCTGTATTTACCACAGCAAACAGAAGAAACTGTTTAATTTGTTTTTTTTTTTCTTATCTCCACTTTCTCTCCTGTCGTTGGACAAAGAAGCACGCCTGATACCCCAGTGATAATTTACATCCACCCAAGGTTGGTTATACGCTGCTGTATTGTTTTTGGTGGTGTTGGGTGTGGATAAAGTGGAGGGTTTTGTTTTCCTGTTGTTTTCATATCAAATACTTTGTCACATCACCAAACAAAGCACAGGGACAGGGGTTTCAGATTACCTGGCGAGATTAGCCTTTGTTGTAATTTTAATCTGTGGAAAAACAAACAAGTCACAGCAGTGGTTTGAAAAGTTGCGGAGCTATTTTGTATCACGGTCATGTGTGTGTGTGTGTGTGTGTGCTTGTGTGTGTGATGATTCTGTCTTTGTGTGCTTTGCACATGCACGTGTCATTAGCATGCATAAGAATGTGACTGATGACTTTCATTAGCAGGAGTGAACTCGGATTAGGCCCCCCTTCAGTGTTGCCGACTTTCACCTTTACTTTACTCTAATGATTTTCTCTCTGCATCCTTTCCTCAAGGTTGACCCTGTCACTCCACCCACTTTCTTCCTTCCTTTCCTTCTTCCCTTCCTCTTCTCCGCTCATAAACACACAACTTTCTTAGCAACGACTTAGGCTGTGACATGGGCACATGTTTATCCACATTCCAGGCATCCAAATAAGCTGTGTGTGTGTGCATGCACGTGTGTGTGTGTGTGTGTTTTGTTAGGTAAATAAAGCCTGGCTCCTTTTTATTATCAATGAAGCATAACAAAATCAATTTATAAACAGCCTTATCTCTTCACGGGAACGCCAGTAGCCCAAGAGCGATTAACTCCAACAGCTGTTAACTCTTTGCATACGGGACTACCTTCAGTAAGCTGTTTAAGCGATGGGGAAAGGTGGAGTAGAGTGGGCGGGGGGTGGGGACTGAACTTCATTTGTCCTCTCGGGTGTACCTGCATGCATGTGTGTGATTATGTCCACGTGTGTGTAAATTTGTTTGGGAAAGTACTGTTAAATGCAAAGCGCTACACGGTAGGAAATAGGGCAGAGAAAGAGTGTGGCGGGAGGAGGGGTCCAGGCAGGGCTGGGGGAGGGAATTTCAACATGTCATTTCAGAAATTGAGTTTTGATAACTGACAATTTGTTCAGCCAGTGAAATGTCAAGAGTCCAAAAAGATTGATGAAGTGCATAATAGATGTCTCAGATTGACTCTCCGCTGTGGGCTTGAGTCCCACGCACGTATCAGACCACTGAAACGATACAGAAATAAGATCTCTCACACACACGCCCACACACAGACAAACACACCCACACAAACAGACACACACATGCGTGCTCTTGACTGCTGGAGAGCACCTCTGATATGGAAAACTGGCCCATGTCAATTTAGCCGGCGTGGATGTGATTTCTGCCTGAACAAGAAAGTGTCATTCAAATGATGTTGGTCGCTGACTGAGGGGCGGGGAGGTTTATTAGAGACTGACTTGTTGTAATAGCCCTGTGTAGCAATATATGAGATCACATTAAGGTAAGCTTTTTTTCCAAATTACCACCTGTGTGTTGTGCATAATGTTGTTGGACTGAAACACAAATCTGCCTCTGGTTTAACAGAGGGAAAACGTGTCGTCGTGAAGTGGGTGGTTATTTGATCAGATGCAGTTTCCAACATTAGTGATTGGCTGACACTTTTACCGTTTTCTCATCCAATTTGGAATCGAATGCTGAAGTAGGTAAATCGGGATTCGATACCGTATTAACTAATCTGCATTCGATTCACTTTGCATTCACATTCAGTTTAACTTGGTATTCGCTGCGCATTCGATACCCGCTTTGCATTCACACACGATAAGGGAGCGAATGCGCATTAGTCGAACGATTATTCAACATAGATTCTGTCAACAAACGCACGTGCAATTTTGAGGAATAAATGGAGCAGGTTAAAGAAAAATCAAGGTGACGTATGAAGAGAATTAGAAGGAGAAAAAAGGAATGAATGAAAAAGATAAGGAGAGAAAATATGAGGACGTTTTTTGTAATCTTGTTCCTATAACGCAGCAACATATAGCGGTTGACAAGGAGATGAGCCGCTCCTGTAGCATGTGGTGTCATGAGAGGTCTTCAGCGTGGTTTTAAGCGAGATTTTACGAGCTCGTTAAACTAATAGGGGTGTTGTTGTGTTCACACACACGCGGGGAGCGACAACCGTTTTACTTTTTATTGCTTTACACCCGTATTAGTTAATTCAGTATCGAAACCCCCGACTAGAGGAGGATTAGTTAATGTGCATTAGTTGAGGAGTGAATGTGCGTTATTTTGTAATGTGAATGCAAATGGGGAGCGAAACTGGTTTTGCGTCCCGCAAATACCGAATTAAGTGCCAGTGTGAAAAGGGTATATATGTTGTGTTTTTCATTATAATGACATATGTGTACACTATCATTGCCCACATACTGTATTCTTTCATTAAAGCATTTATTAACAAGTGATCTTCTCCGTCTTCATCTCCTTTCAGCGTGTCCATTTTTCAGTTGTCACAGTGAGTCAACAAATTCCGTCTCCCCCTGTCCTCTGTATCTTCTACTCTGACTCCAACTACCTCCATGTCCTCCCTCACTGCATCCATCAAGCTCCTCTTTGTCTCCTACCTGGTAGCTCCATCTCTAGGATCATTCTTCTACCAATGTCTCCACTGTCCCTCCTCTGAACATCTCCAAACCATCTCAATCTGACTTCTCTAGCTTTTTCTCGAAACCTTCCTGTCTGTGTTGTCCCTCTAATCACCTCATTCCTGATCATGTCCAAGAAAATCTCGAAGAGCATTTACCTCTTGTCTAACTGCCTCCTGTCTTCTACCTATTCCTAGTGTCTCCAATCCATTTATCACGGCTGGTCTCACAACTGTCCAGTAAACCTGATACCTTCACCTTAGCTGACTCTCTTCTATCACAGATCACTCCTGACACTTTTCTTCATTATTAATAAGTGTTACTTTAGGGATATGTCTTTTTTCTTAAAGTTCAAGAAGACAGTTATCTCGAATATTTGGATTTGTTTTTCCATAATCACCCACTTTCTTAAAAAGATACAAGAACACTCAAACATATGTGACGAATTAAATATTCCAGGTTTTGAACAAAAGATCTAAACTCTAACTTGAAGTGGAAACCCAAGCTGCTGGTGAACAGATAAACTAAGTAAACATCAAGCATTTCATTTCATAGAACGTACTTCAGTAGTTAATATGTTTCATTAATCACGGCTATAATTTCATCGTGTTAATGTTTTAATTTTAACAGCCTTAACTATTCAAAACACAGTCTTACATAAAATTCTAATTTGTCCTGAAGCCTCAGACATGAATATACAGGTTAATGCCATTTCAATTGATGACATTTGATTTTTTTTTTTCTAATGACATTTTGCATTCAGACTGTGTTAATTAATTCTAAAAATTAAAAGTGATTATGCAGTCCCTTTTGACTGGCTTTACACACGGATTGAAACCAGTTAATGTCCAGTGTACCATTAATATTTACCTCGTATACTGTAGATTGTAGATCATTTATATTGAACTAGAATGTGGCTTAGAATACCAAATGGAGGCTACTATGTTAAAATATGTATATATATATATATATATATATATATAACATTAGCTTCCTAAATTGAAATTATGATACATTCAGTGTTTTATTTTTGTATTCATGCTTGGTTTCTAAGTGCGCCCTGAGCCAAAAAGAATCTGTCTCCTTCACCTCTTTGTCTGTTCTAATGATGACGCCTGGACATCATGATAAAACTTTAACACAGCACTCGTCAGTCACTGTGGCTGCTGTCCTTGTAGTGCATCAATAAATTAGGTGCCATAAAATAAGCACATGCACAGCTGGGTTCCCCTTCAGCTTAATCTCCATCAGCAGGCATATATGAATCTTGTTTTTTTTTTACTTTTAAAAAAGATTTTAATAAATCTTAACATTTTGCTGACTGGTTCAGATCTGTGGAAATCTGTGCTTGTAGCCGGGAGAGGTTGCAGCAGCTTTTCGGGAAATGTCTCTTCGGTATTTGTCTAGCTCAAGGGTGTGACTTGCAAAGGTCACATGTGTCATTAAAATCAAGGCATCAATAGATGAGATATTTTCAAAAAGGTGACACACTCTCATTCCGCCATAATTAGCCTCATTTTTATCGCCAGCAGGTCACTTAAAAGTCAATTCCAATGATCACAACAATGAATCTTTACATCCAGGGATATAAACCTGTTATGCTGTGCCTACCAATCCCTCATGCCCAAACCTGGCCCGCCTCACTTTGTAAAACTCAACCTCAGGACCAGGTCCAGCTTTTTTTTCTGTTATCTTTGGACGTCCTCTGCGTGTTGTGTGGCTGCAGCGCTTCAATAAGCCTTAAGGACATTGGGAGTCGTCCAGGAAATATATCGGACATAACAAAGGAGTTTTGAAGAGCAAAAGCAAACTGCCTTGACGGCGTAAAGATATAATTATATTTAATGGCTGATTTTTTTTCCCCCCATCATCAGTTATTGAGCCATAAACTATATGCACTTTTATAGTATGTAAAATTTGACATTTAGTAATTTTAATTTTTAACATTTTCCCTATTTCTTTCGTGATTTAGGGTTGGAGATTTATGATGAAAATGGTAGTGTAGCTTTTTGGAAACAATGCCATCAGTGAAGAGAGTTGGCTGAACAGGGTCGCTGTATTTTCTATGGGGGCAGAATAGTCTGAAAAAGAATTCATTCAAAAGCAGGGTTACACTTTTTTTCTTTTCTTTCAAAAGTGCATTTAATGAGTACTCAAACAAAAATTCAGAAATGTGTTTGGAATATTTACAAAATGAAAATACATGACATGAGTTGTCAAAAGTGAATTCATATCATGTTTTTAACTTGCATTGTCTGTGGGTTTTTGCAACTTGTAGTGTCGACCAGTTCCACAAATACATTTCTTCTACATATGGTCCGTCAGCAGCCAATCAGAAGTCTCATTCATTTGCAACCAATCATATGACTCTGTCCCCACAGGGGGTCCTTGTGTGACATCACAACACTGTGCCACAGATGAAATCTAGGTTTGTTACCTCTATTGTGTTAGAAAGTTGTAACATGACAAACCCAAAAATGTATTTTAGTGCTTTCAGACACCATTTGTGTTCTATCTCATGGATCGTGTATTGTTGTTAATCTGGTCAAATTTAAGAACAGTATGTGAGGCGCCAGTGTAGTGACTTCAACGAAATGGCTGAAATGTTTTAATTTTCCGGCAATGGTGGCTCAGCAAGAAAGAAAGAGGACTTGGGTTTGCAAGGCTTCATGTTTTAATGCACCAGCTTCCAGGTTGCCACTAAGGTGCTCTGATCATGGCACTGTCCCAACCCCCACATGACGGCTCATGGTCTGGAGCAGTGTGACTCCAGTGGCACCAGCTTCCCTTGTGACCCAGCAACAGATAAGCTGATAAAGATGAATGAACGAATGTTCCAATTAGTGGCTTTGAGACTTTATTATTATACATTAAGAGGCATTGCATTGTGAGCGCTCTATGGGCCTGAAGTTACCCACATGGTTTGAAATTACGGATATGTAATTTCTATTGGATGGTTTGTCACTCACATTCATTCATTCATTCATCTTCTTCTGCTTGTCCGTTGCCCCGTCGCAGGGTCAGCTGGTGCCACCCAAATCACATCGCACTATACTGTGAACCTCCTGTGGGTGGTGAGTCCACAAGAAGTTATGTGATTCGGATTGGCAGCTGGTTGACAACCTGGCAGCTGGTGGATTCAAACCTGAAACCCTGCAGATCCAAGTCTGATTCCTTAACCACTAGGCCACCACAGACGACCTGTGTAGATAAATTGAATTATTTTTTTCTCCTTGCTGCCTGTCTGTCTGTCCTGGATGAGGATCCTCTCCACTGTCCATCACTCTGAGGTTTCTTCCTTTCCTTCCCTTTCTGGGTTTTTTTGGGAGTCGTTTCTCAGCCTGTGTGGTAGTTTGTAAGGGCAGGGGGTATTTTCCTGTTACTACATCTTGTTTTTAATGCATAATTGTTTATAAGGTACCTTGGGTTAACGATTGCTGTGATTTGGCACTATAAACAAATAACAGTTGAGTTGAGTTGAAACACATAATCTTATTTTAGTAGATCTGTGAAGCAACACCTATATGTTTAAATCAGTTCATTTTGTATTTCTTGAAACTATACATACCTCGCATACTGGCATCTGAGCTTCCATAGTCATTCATAAAACTAATTTCCCTTCTAATGTCTGGCCGGGAGGCTGTAGCACCTCGCCAAGTAACAGTCTGGCATGTAGACCCTCATAAAACAACAACTTGACACTTTTACACTTTGGCTTTTGAACATAAAATTAAAAGAGATAAGGTCTTAATTAAATGGCAAATGGCCTGCACTTGTACAGCACTTTTTTTTTTACCTTAATGGGCTTATACTTTACTACTAAGTTTAAACACACACACACACACGCACATACATATGCCAAGGGTGGAAATACTATGCAAAGAGCGTCACTGCGAATTGAAGCTTCTTGGGAGCGAGGTTCTTCCCCAAGGACACTTGACATGTGGACAGGAAGAGCTGGAGATCACACCATCCCCCTAATTAGTCCATAACCCGCTACTTCCTGAACCACACCCGCCCCAATTAGTGAGTTTTAAAGTTGCTGTAAGGCATTTGAGTTACCCTTTGGACCAGTCAGCCTGGATTTTCCTCTCCATTTCCAGTCACTGTTCTACGATAAGCTGCTTATTCTATCTTATAATTTACAGCTTTGTTCTCGATGAAGAATTGAGGAAGGGGAAGAAAAATATACTAATATCAGTTAAATGTTCTTCTGCTGCGTGTCATTTATAAAATGGATAAAATTCGTTTTCTTCTTCAGTCCGATCTTTTTGGGGCAGTTAGTCTGTCGTGTTGTCGTACAGAGAATATTCTCTCCTGCCGCATCTCTTATCAGACAGAAGGAAACTCTGATGGCGTCCGATTGAAATGCCAGCTCTGAAGTTCTGCGCTCAGCCACACGTGTAAACACCACAACAAAATGTAACTTATTTTCTCAAAGCACTAGTTTTCTCTCCCAAGGCGACTGGAGATTAGCTGGTTCAAATTCCAGACGGGTGCTTTTTGAAGAAAGTTATTTTCAGGAAGATGCACATTGGAAAAAAAAGAGAACGAGTGAGAGGCAGAGGGAGTGAGAGCCAAGACAAGCAAACATTAATATGTATAATTAATTTTGTTGTTCTGCACACACTGGTGAAGCATCTGGGTGAATTTGGAGGCCGTGCTCACAGGAACCAAGGGACAGTATGTGAATCGTTTAAACGTTTGCATTCCAATTTAATTTACCATTTACTGGAATTATCTGGCTTCCCTTTCTTGGTAGAGATTAATTCCATTTTTGTGTTGTTCAATTCTGAGTTTAATAACATCGCCCATAGGAAATTCATTTTTCAGTGAACACACGAAAAATTGTGATGCTTTTTTTTTTTTTTTTTTGCTGTTATTTGGGTCTCCTTGAAGATTATGAATTCTGCATGCCCTGTGTTATAATGAATACATTATAAAAATTCTCACTTTGGAATTATCAGTAGTTTTACATATCGGCCTGCAGCCAGAACTTGATGAAATAATCTCCCTGGGTACAGGCAAAAGAGAGATGTTTTTAAGTTTGTCAGCACAGTTGTTGGGAGGGAGGAACGACTGAAAATGAAACTGGAGAGAGACACAGACAAATAAAATACATATCACAGGATGCAGAATTTGATACCTCGGAATAAAACACTAGTCGTGGTGATGTGAGTATGTGTAGGTGACCAGTGCGTGATGACTGAACTGTCCAACTAGAAACCGATATCATTGTTCTTTCAGCATGGTGGACAATATCACGAAGGTCATGTTGCAAGTTGCATGTGCAGATTATAATTAATGTACTGTTATGTACAGTAATTTCTAGTTACCGCTAAAGAGACATTAACTGAAGCATACAATGAAGATGAAAACAGAGAATTTATTATAGCACTGTTATTTGTCAGTACAATTTCAGGGCAGTGGCCTTGTGGTTAAGGAAGCAGACTTGGGCAGACCTGCAAGGTCCCTGGTTTGAATCCCACTATCGCCAAGTTACCACTGAGATGCCCTGAGCATGGTATTGTCCCTACACACTTTGATGATGGGTTAAATGCAGAGACCAAATTTCGTTGTGCGCTGTGGTGTGGATTACAACGTCACAATGACAAAAAAAAAAAGATTTCTTCTTCTTCTTTCAATGCCAGAGGTATTAAAGTGAGAACTCAAGGTGATTTTGGTTTGGTTACTAAGAAGAAATCCATTTAAAAAAGTCTAGATGTCAGATCTTAAATTAAACACTGATGAGGTATTTTTGTTTTTATTTGCCCAAACAAATGTAACTTAAATAGGACCAGACATTGGAGAAAGAAATGGAAGTCTCCTTTTTCCATGATTGTAAAAACAACCATAAAAGATGACATATAGGAGGAGGCTGGTGTCTGTTCAAAGAATTATTTGCAAATGATTGAAATGATGCAACCACTAATTCTTTCATTCTTTCATTCTTCTTCTGCTCGCAGGGGCAGCTGGAGCCACCCAAATCACATTGCACCATACTGTGGACCGGTGGACTCGAACCTGAAGCCCTGCAGACCCACGTCGCAACAATTAATAATAAATATAATGTAAAAGTGAGTAAAAGTTGATGCTGATGTTCTTAACAATGAATCACCATTCAGTCCTTTTGGTAATTTTGTCTGACATACTCTATTTACCACCTTTAATCTGGTGTAGATTTTATGGTTCTTAAACCACCAGTAGAACAATAATAGACCTGACGTTCTCACACAAACAACAAGAAATACTATGTTATTTTTCCAGATTAGTAAAATTGACGCCCTCCATTGTAGCAATTTTCTTCATCGTGTTCGAACAAAGTGAAATCACATTATAAGAGATTGGATGTATTACAGACAAATACATAGTTGTTGCACATATAAACAGATATGGTAACTGTCTACGGGTGCACAGTGTTTAGGGACACCGAGTCATACTTTGGTGACTAGAATAATTAAGCTCTCTCAGGCTGCTGCGCACACACGGAAATGTAGCCAACCCTTCCAAGTTGTACAGATCGTCTGCAAATTGCCTCTGATTCGCCACCTGATTGTGCTATGATTATGTCACTGGATGCTGTGTTTACGATGGCTTGTAATTGTTGGTGTGCATTAGCTGCTGTGCAACATCCACCACTACCCCCCCACACACACCACCATCCCCCACCACCACCCCCTCTCCGTTGTGTCCTGTACCTGCCAGAATTTCAATAGAAGATTTTTTTTTTCCTCTAAGTTTCATTTCCAGTTTCACTTTTAAAACAGATTTATATTCATTCCAAAACAAACATTAGACATGCCAGATTTTTTTTTATCTTAATTTCTATTCTTAATCATTTCAACACTGATCCATTAGGCCCTGCAACGGAACCACTGTGCCGCTGTGTTTACGCTATTGGAACGAGATGCACATGGTGGTATTGTTCTACAAGGTGTTAAGAAGCGTTTCTTCAACAGACGTTCATAGACAAAATGTCCTCGTGTCATCGCGCGGCACAGGATTCTCATTTTCATGAGCAGCAGCGTGGAGTCACCTGCGGCAAACCAGCAGAATGTGCCACATCCCCGTGCAGGGAAAACCATTTGTTTGAGTGGTAAAACAGGGATGTGTTTATCTGGGCTTGTTGGACTGACAGTGTCCCCTGTCAAAGCAGTGTTTCTGCTGTCAGCATTTGAACAAATGGAGACTAATTTGCATCTGATTAGCCCCCCCTTGTGTCCCCCTTGCACTTCCTTGTGAAGAATTCCATATTCTCTTCCCCTCCTTTTACCCTATCACTCGTTTAAGGCCCGGCTGATTAGAATGCCGCCCTTTTCTCAGAGTCCAGAATCACTGCAACTGTATTCTCTCAATGACTGATAGACACATGTTTTCCCACTTTCCAGCTCTAGAGTGCTTGATTAAAAAGGCATGACTATGACTCTTGATGAGCATATGGATTAAAGGGGCTCAGTGATTGCCTGGCCATTCCCCTACTCTAATTGAAAGCCTAATGTGCACCCACCACATATTAATTAAAACCAGAGGTTATAAGCCCATGGGGCTCCACCATTTAGGTCTCTCATTAAAAATTAATAACCTCAGTTAATTATTATTATCATGTTGTGAATCACATCAGCAAATAAATAAGACAAAGAGGCAGCTTTGCTCCAGAGCGTAAGGAGTGTACGTTGGAGGAGGTGGCAAGGAAAACAATTTTCAATCGGAGTAACCAATGTATATTCACCCCGTTCTTTTACATCATTTATTTGGCTTGTAATCAATAACACAAACTACAAGATGTATTGGGAAATCAAATCAGTATAGAATGTGGCCAAGGCAGACATTAATCTTTGGTGCAGGCAGGGTTTCATGCAGCAGCAGCAGCATTTGTTCTTGTACTACAAAATATCCTCCAGAGATTCTCTGACTCTCGTAAGAACTTGTAGGAACGAAACATCAAGCTCTTAGAAAAACATTTTACATTCTGTAATTACCCCGCAAGAAGGAAGTAAGCAAGTCCTCAAATGTCTTCACTAACAAGAAGTTATCTGGTATTGATATTGCAGAAGGAAAAAGTGAAATTTTACCGCTCTGAATTCTACTTTTTTTTCAGGCTTAAGTGCTTAGATTACAGGGAAGTTCTGTTCATGTCAGTTTGTTATGCGACTGTTTGGAAACTGCTTGTGTGGCTTTCACATATGTGATTGATTTAGAGCAGGGTTCTCAAACTTGCAGCCCGTGGCCCATTTGCGGCCCGTTTAACTATATTTTGTGGTCCCCACCTTGATGTGAAAGTGTGAATTTATAATATTTTATAGATTTGTTCTCCACATTTTATGGTAAATCCAATAGTTGATCCACAGTCTCCATCTGGTTCAGTGTTGTATTACACAGAATCTATGAGAAACTGTTTTTTTTTTTTTTTTTCTTTTGTATTGAACACTGAAAGCAGATGCGGCCCTCTGGTGAAATGATAGTGCGGGTGGAGCCCTCAACTTATTTGAGTTTGAGACCAATGATTTAGAGCAGGGGTTTTCAAAGTGTGAGGCGGGCCCCACTGGGGGGGCGCGGTACGATGCTGAGGGGGGCGCGTGTGACCATAAAGTGTAATTGCACATCCTTGTAAGTTGAACTATATCTCTTTTTTGTTTCTTCATGTTAACAAGGATACGATGTTATCCAGACATGTACCTAGAACTATGTTATAGACAAATGCTGTTATTTATAGTTGCGACGGAGAGTGGGTGGTGGGGTCGGGGGGCAAATTGTTTTCTTCTTGCTGGGGGGGCATAACAGAAAAAGATTGGGAAGCACTGATTTAGATCCTTTAAAATATTGTGGTGTCCGGCATTAACAATTTTTGGTTAGTTCATTTTGATTAGTTCGTCATACCAAATATAAATGATGATGATAGATAGATAGAACTTTCTAATATCTCAGGAGTATCCTTTTTTTGAAATTACAAAAATACAGATTTAGTGATAATAATAATAATAATCTGTTCCTGAACATAATTGTTAAAAAGTTCTTGTGAAGTCAAGAGTCCTGTATTCTATGTATGCAGGGTACATACACAAACATGGCATCCACCCTTATGGGTGTCCAGCTGAAACTTAAACGGTGCATAAGAAGTTATGTCATCAAACCCCACCTGAAAGCACAAAAACAATGCTGGTTGGTGCACTAAATACTCGTGGTCTGAATATTTTGGCGGAAAACAAAACTGTAATTCTTAATGACTGCAAGCAGCTGGTCATGTGATGGTGGGGGACAAGATTTTAACACTTTATCACGAGGGGTTTTTATGCAGCAGAGTAAAGCAAAAGAACACAGAATGGACTCGGTGAAAAAGAACAGTAGATCAGCTGTCTCTCAAAGAGTCAAAGTGAAATACCGTAAAGAACAGACAAGAACAAACGAGGTCAGACCAAAACACATAAGTTCATTGTCCCGGAGAACCAGCCTTTCTTGGACTTTTGTCAGTGAACTATTGCTTGGTGGCATCTCTGCGGTTCACATTATGACGAGGCTGAAATGTTTGTTTGCACTTTTAAGATGGCAGTTTACTTTTTGACTGAAGCTGTTTCTATCTGTGCCTCTTTATTTGCCTTATTGTTCTGAAGGCTGAAAGAACCCAGTTTATAATGTCAATCAATGGTTCTGGACAGTTATTCTGTCCAACACTAGACATTTGTTTAACCTAAATTCTGCAAAAAAAAAAAAAAAATCTGTTTTTTTTTTGTTATTCATAGCATGTTTTTAGTCTGGTATAACATTGATTCAGGGTTAATCACCTGCATATGTCAATATTGTTATCAGAAATTAAATGTTTGGACAATATGGGCTATCGGCAAAGGTTAATATTGGACATTTCTAATTGATAACTTGTGAATTCATATTAAAAATGTTTAACATATTAAAAACATTCGTTTTTTTGTGGTAATATGAAATTCCAAATCAATATTATCTGTCAAATTTTAATTGATCTTTTACTGGAATAATTCGCACCTTCTATGTGCCCTTATGATACATCAAAATGACAGCATCTCCTTTTGTTTCGGGTGTATATAGCTCTTTGGATGACCAAAGTAAAGAAGGACTTAATAGCTTTTACTAATATGATATTATCTTTGTACAGGTTTTTCATCATCATCGCATTCTGACAAAGCCATCAAAAGGAGACATTTCTATAACCCGACTGCAGGACACGTCAAGTCCACAAATGGGTGTCACCACTCTGCATTATAATTCTCAGAACAGGGCTAAGGTACATTGATTTTTCCCATACCACTGAGCACTGATATTTTACTAATGTAGACCCTGGATTTATGTTGCAACGCGTCATTTTTTTTTTTTCTCTCTCCCCTTCATTCCGTGAGAACGAATCCCAAGTCCTGGTATTCAATCCTGGTGGAAAAAGTCTCATCGCCCCACTTCTTTTATCTCCCACCATCTGAGTGTAACCTATGACTGGGTGTCTGAATGATTTCAATGCATATATATTTGATTAATGACACGCCAACATCACTGTCGAGTCCAATGCCATTCAGCAGTGCCAGCTACAAACGAGTGCTATCACCTTGTAGCAGATAATAGAATAGTGGTTAAAGAGGGAAGCCGCTGTCTGTCCTTCATATAGGCTATTTCTGCATTGTTTTCATACTTAACGTGATTTATGATGAGCTGACTTCACTATATTATCGTCGTACCTGTCAGCATTCTCGCAGCTTGTGATGTTCTGAGTGAGACAAGACAGAGCATCTGTGTACACTGCGCCTTTGTCTGGGGATCAAAGATGTCTCTGACTGCAAACAGGTTCAGAAAATGACTTGGGGTGCCAAATGTCTCCTAAACATCAGATGCCTTCTGCTGCAGTCCATATTGCATTCAGGTCCAAACCTTCACCATCACAAGTATTTCCTCCGAGGCAACTTGAGCTCCATTCACAGTCTGAGAACATCCCAGATGACTTTGTAGACACCAGGTGAAGTTAAATGATTGTGAAGAAGCCCAGGCATAATATTGTAGTTCTGTGCAACCAGTGATCAGAGAAAGAGAGATGGAAGAATGTCCAGGTCCGGGCTGAGATAGCACAAGGGGTGGGAAAAAAAAAATGATGATGGAAGGAATTTACAAGATGATACAAATGACGGCACAAAGGCGGAGCGGCCCGTGGATTCCTCATAAGAATTATTCAAGTAGAAATGGCACCTGGCCTCGGGGAAATCAGTCCTGCCTCCAACCGGATTACTCCTGGCACAATCTGGACACAGTCTTGTTTGATGTCCCCCACCCATCTGTCTTGTATGTAGTCTTTTATCTCACTCTAAAGTAATATAGTCTTCACTGCAATTCAATAATGGCCCAGCCGAGCCTGTCAGGCTGCGTTTGCCCGTTATCTCACAAAGGCCTGTCCACTCCAACAACAAGCCACCCGATATATGTGTGCGTGTGCTCACGTGTGTGTGTGTTTAACATGTGTGTGAGAGGGAAAGAGAGATGTTTCATCCCCATGGGTGAGTGTTCATGCTTGTGTGTGTGTGTTTTTTTTTTCTGTATGAAAGCAAGAGAAAAAGAGAGAGAGTGACACAGAGACAGAAAGGGAGTGAGGGGAAAGAGACGAGAAGAGAGATGCCAAATCAATTGATGTGTGTCTACACCATGTGGCAGACAGGGGGGGAGGGAGAGGTGGGGAGACAGACGGTCTATTTATCCCTCAGTGTGTTTGTATGTGTCTTTTGACCGGTTATCCTACTTGAGATCTAAATTAAGAAATAGCCCGGGCGGCAGGGCAGATGCTGCAGCCAGCACCTTTGTGTGTATAGGCGTGTGTGCCTGTCAGCTGAGCCCAGCACAGGTGGAGACTTTTACCTAAATTCCTAATTGGAATAAGAGAAGCAAATATGTTCCTTTTTTTTATTTAGACATCAGAACAATGAGAATTCCAGTTATTTACTTTCATTGACAGCAACACTGTTACGTTCAGGTTTCCTCTGGCAGAAACGAGGCAATAACGGCGGAGATCTGCTTCTGCATATTCCAAATTGGATGAATGTTGGGTGAGAAAGAATGACTGACATAAAAAAAGACATCAGGGAGCTCATTGTGCAGACTGATGGGCGAGGATATGTAGTTACACAAGACAGATGGGAGGCAGGATTGATGGATATATCATAAATACACCAAATGTATGGATAGCTGCATTGTACCACATCGCTGCACAATACCCAGGGCTATTTTCAGTTCATGTCGGGGCTGTAAATGCATGTGCATAAGCAAGTCGCTTTCATTTACCTCCCAGTCACAGGGCATCATGTCCCACAGCTCATTCAGTGCATGCTAATATATGGCTGTGGAGGCCTCCCCATCATAATCACCCATAACACTAAAATGAGAGGCATGACAGTAAATAGCAGTCAAGCCTTACAAAGACTATTTGGCATGGGGAATGATTTTTCTGCTCGCAGCAAACACTTCACGTCCCAATAAATCAGGCAGATATTGTCATATATTAAGCTGCTTCTTTTATTGTCATGCTTCACACTTGTCTGTGCATGCAAATATATATATATAGTACATATGAATAGGGATTGAGAGAGAGTAGGATGGTGTTTGAGGAGTGTGTTTTTTTTTAAAAAAGAAAATGGTTATTTGTTTCATCAATCAAAAGGAAAATTTGATTTAGAGGCTGCGCCAGTGAGCAGAACTTCTCTGGTGTTGCTAAATAAATAAAACGTGAGTAAACAAGAACCACATTTCTTAGTCATGTAGTTCACAAAGTATTATGACTTCACGGCAGTCTGCATCATGGTAGCTGCAGCACGTCTCTCTCAACCCACACCTACAGCAAGCAGCTTCATTCGTAGTACAGACAGTCCATTTCCTCTCCATATCCCACTGGCTGAATGTCATCTCCAAAAACATGTCTGTACTATTAAACATGCCGAACATGGAGCAGCCATATGTGCGCAGTGTGACATGTGCGTTGTGGCTTCGCCACATAGCGCAAGCTGGTGCTGGCATCTGCATAGAGTAACGCAACGGAAACACCCCACTGATGCAGGGGGCTCCGAGGGGTCAGCTAGACTTAATTGCACTGAGGGAACATGTGTGCAAATCCAAGCTGGTGGAGTCACTCCGTGAGGGAGGGGTGAAAAGTGCCATCTGCCGCCCTGTACCTCCAAAGCCTCAGGACCAGTGTGGGTTTAGTAAAAGGAAGTGACAGCGTAGTCAAAGGACATGATTTCAGCGCAGGGCTGATCCTCGGAGGCTTAAGTGACTGTGCGAGCAATATGGAATGTATATTAGTGGATGAAGCAGATCCGCTACGTTTTAAAAGCCTTAATTTAGCCTATATAGTACAAATACTGTTGAATACAGAACCCAACGCTATAGGAGTTGCTGCAGTTTTTTGTAATCTGCGATTTTACCAATGCTCTTAAAAAGTAGATTTTTACAAGCATACGGACACCGTGTCAAAGAGTGATTGAGAAAACCTGAACTGCATGACGAGTACAGAAGTTCTGTAAAGTAGAAGACAGAAATAAGCATTTTTTTTTTTGACTACATTAGGGTGTAGGGTTGCTGTGTCTGATTCTTCTCCCATATGTCACATAGGCACACAAAGGGTTATCTATGCAGTCATGCCTTAACACCTTGGTTTGACTTTCTGGGTAGGTTAGAATTGTTATCCTGACAGAAGGAAATATTTCTGTAAGATTCCCATATAGTGTTGTGCATCATTGGTATCATCTAAATTAGGTGTGTCCGACATATCAATCCATTGATAAATATTGGGCCAATATCAGCATAATTTTTAATATAGGACCATATCAGTATCGTTTTTGCCACCGATATTCAAAATCTGTTGCTGCAAAGCCACGGTTTCGGCAAATACGTTTCTTCATGGGGTACTGAGTCAGTACGACTGACACTTTGACCGGCACATGACTAATGATGTCATCTTGAAGGGACAACAAGAATGATCGATACTACAGTAAATGTCCCTGGTCTGGAGTTTTTTGGTGGATATATCAGTATTGGTATCGGTCAGTGACGTGCAGTGAGGTTCATGCCTGGTGAGGCAGTGACGTCATCACAGTTATATTTACAAATATATGAACCCTACAGAGCAGTTTATGTAACATTTGTTTGGCAACATTTAATGTGATTTGTTATAAAACATCATCATCATCAAACTGTAGCTTAGAAAAAACTTTTAAAAACTGTTATTTTATGCTAGTCTGTCCTATTCCGACTGTATGTTTTTATTCTGTTTAGTGCAGAGAATGACCACGCCACTGACGCTGTAGTCGCTAGCACAGTGAGCATCAGCCAGAGGAACTTTGACGCCCTCTTGGCCAAAAGGCTGAAAAGCTGTCCAGGTGATCTTTATCTGTCCCTCACTTTAGTACAAAGAGATCCGCCTTTAGCTTTACAAAGTGTGTCCCTGTCTGTCTGATCCACTGTCCCGTAGTCTGGAGCAAACCTTTAAGCTCTGGTGTTGGTCGTCCTTTAATTAGTATCTCTTGACAGGTATGTTAACTTTTTAATACAGTGAGGGACCACATAGTGACACCATACCCACTTGTCATGTTTCAGAAAAACAGTGTCTGCTTAATGCATAAAAATGTGAAGAAGACAAAAACAGCTTCTAGTAGTTAGCTCTGCACCATCACAAAGACCAGCAAACACTAAGGCTTTGGCTTCATTCATTATATTGCAAGAATTATCTCAAACAGTTTATTTCTAACAACCATAGTTGTTAAGATGTGTCACAGTTAAACTGCAGCAAACATTTCTGTGCCATGTGTGAAAGTTTTAACATATTGACCTATCTGTGTTTTAATTTTTAATATCTTTGCAATTAATTAAACTCATGATAAAGATTCCCAGGTAATTCTGACATCACTTGCTTATGCAACTTGTTTTGAATACATAGATAAAACAATGAACAAATCTATTTTAATTTTGTTGTTAATGTATCTTTATGCTTTATCTTTGAAATAATATATATATTTGTATTTTATAAGTGAAAAAAATCATATTAATATTAGTATTAGTAGATTCATATCAATATTATTTATCAGGCTGGTTGTCCAAAAAAAAGATAAAAATTAACACTTGATGGCGCTGAACATGGTAAGACTACACTTTACAAAATGTAAAAGTACACTAGTACAGATTTTTTTTTTCTAAAATTCCAATGTTGTTAAAGTTTAACTATACCGTGGAATTTTGATTCTATTTTAAATGCTATGGTTTATCTGAATATTCTGAGCATTTTTGTTATTTTATTAATTATATTTCATTTATTCATGGTTAAAGAGTTAGGTTTCGGCAACTGAACATACAGTTCATTTGATTCATTCATTCAATAATAATAAGCATATTCATATGTTTATTATTAGACTCTAGGAATAGGTAGAAGACAAGAGGCTGAGCTGGAGTTAAAGATGCTGAGATTCTTTTTGGGGGTGACAAGGATGGACAGGATCAGGAACGAGGTAATCAGAGGGACAACACACACAGGAAGGTTTGGAGAAAAAGCTAGAGAAGCCAGATTAAGATGGTTTGGACATGTTCAGAGTAGGGACAGTGGTTATATTGGGAGAAGAATGCTTCTCCCAAGAAAGAAAGACATGGAGCTACCAGGTAAGAGACGAAGAGGAAGGCCAAAGAGGTGATTTATGGATGCGGTGAGGGAGGACATGGAGGTGGTTGGAGTTGGCGTTGAGGATGCGGAGGGCAGGGTGAGATGGAAATTGTTGACTCGCTGTGGCAACCCCCAGAAGATCTGTAGCCAGGTCACAGGAGCAGCCAGTGTGACCCACCTTTTATTGCACCAACAGTACTGTGAGCCTTCCTGTGGGTGGTGAACGCACTGTGGGTCGGAATGGCGCTTTGCTCAGATCACCTCAGTGGCAACCTGAGAGCTGTTGGATTAGTCCACCTGCCCTTGGTCCGCTTCCTTAACCACTGCACCACCTCTGTCACCATCAATTATATTAATTTTTTAATTAAAAAGAACATTTTATAATTCAATACAAAATCTGGAATCTCTGGAGGAATCTCTGGAAACACACCATTGATCATGCTCTTCTCACATTGTTTGGCTCATGCTTCATGGAGCTCCACAGCTTCCACTGTCTGTCCATCACTCGTCCACGTTGCTCTCCACTGTTTGTAAAGTTTGTTTGGTAAAAATTGATCCTGATTTAACGCCGTACGACGCCTTCCTGCCAACACAGATGACAGTTAACAGCCTTTTTTTCTTTACTGTGTGCACGCCATCTTTCATTTACGTTCATCTTCACCGGTATGAACTCCTCTGTTCCCTCTTCTCTCCTTGGTCCCAGCTCATACTAATATGAGGAGAGGCTTGATTAATCAAACTGTGCTCACCTGCGTACTGAGTACAGCTGTCATGGAAGAACAAGCACATGCTGGCTCAGCGTAGTAAAAACAGTTTCTTCCCCTGCTTCCAAGGCAGCTTCTGCATCACCACTTCCGTGTCTTCCATGGTTCTGTATTCGATTTATGTTTATAAACTGTCTGTCCTAGATTTCCATTCTCAACTGTACTAAAATATAACTGTGGGAAAGGATAATACCGTCTAGAGAGGGTTAATAACAGTGTAGGGGGGAGGGGTTGTAAAGGGTAAATATAAACATAAATACTTAAAAAAAAAGTATATGGCGAATTCTTCACAGATTTTTGCTTCTTGTGGTGGGCATTGACCATGGAAAGAGAGGACTCCTGTGTACATACAGACACTTGTTGATTTGGATCATCGGATTGGACAATCACTCTGAGTTATCTCTGATCCTGGTTGTATGTTGTGTATCAAGGAAAAAATGTTTACTGGGGCCTAGTGGTTAAGGAAGCACACTGAGGTCTGGAGGGTTCCATGTTCGAATCCACTAGCTGCCAGGTTATCTGTGAGGTACACTGAGCATGGCACCGTCCCTACTCACTATTTTGTAGAGTGTATCACGATGACAAGAAGTTTGCTTCCAAGCTTTTCCTAAACTAAATGTATTGGAGTTAAGTTACCATCCTCTGTAGGATAAATTAATACATTTAAAAATTAACTCAACTTGATAATGCATGTATTATATTTGCATATATATATATACATATATATATATATATATTTATATTTATATATACATATACATATACATACACATATATATACATATACATATACATAAAAAAATATATACATATATATATATATATATACGTATATATATATATATATATATGCCAGGTGATAGGTTAAGTCATTTTGTAGAGTGTATCACGATGAGGAAGTTTGCTTCCAAGCTTTTCCTAAACTAAATGTATTGGAGTTAAGTTACCATCCTCTGTAGGATAAATTAATACATTTAAAAATTAACTCAACTTGATAATGCATGTATTATATTTGCATATATATATATACATATATATATATATATATATATTTAAACTTGCTTTGAGACTGCTGTGTTTCACTATGTAAGCAGAGCAGCAAGGCAAAAATCATGGTTACTAAAATTACCAATGACAAACTGCAGGCAGCAGTTTTGGATCGGAGCAGACACAGCTATGTGGGCTGATAATAAGGGGTGCAATTTGCCAAGTGCCAATATCGTGGTTGAATGTGAACACTCGCATTGTGACTGCTTGTCTTTGTATCTATTTTTACTCTGCCCCCTATTCATTAAGGCTGATGAGTGATAGGCTACTTTGTTGGCAGCCAGCATCCATCGCGTGATGCTGTGACCTTGGGTCTAAACCAGAGAGACTGGTTTCTAAATCAGGAGCTAAGTTACCACCAAGTCGAAGCAGCCGTTAAACCAGGGCCCGAAGTCGCAGCTTTTAGCAGCGGTAACATGAAGACCGGGCAGCGAGGCTGTGTTCAGGTGTTTGTGTGAAGCCATGGAACGTTTGATTGATGGGAGTTAAACTCCTTTCACTTCAGAAACTCAAAGTGTTGCTGTAAAACACTGTAGTTGCTGCTCACCAACGGTGAAACTGACAAACAAACAGCATCAGCCGGTCATTGGAACCACTGCAGGGAAGTGTAGTCTGAGTGTACGGAGCGCTGGCTCTACTCTGTGTGCTGCCTGTCTCCTAAGAACAGCTTTAGGTTTTCTCACCTGTCAAAAAGCAGCACCACTGTGTAGAGTGTAAATGCACTGTAAGGTGTAATCGAACCCACAACCTTCAAGCTGTTGAATGACAGTTTCACCAATTGAACCAAAGTTATCTTAAGGATTTCTGGTCATTGACGATTGCTGTAAAACAATTGGTTTTTTATTATGTTTAATGAGAGAAGCATGTTCTTTAATTAAAATTAACTAGTGAATAATTGAAATAAACCAACATTTCTAGATATGAGAACCCTCTATGTCTCCTTTTTCAAAGTAAAAATGAAAACATTTTACTTTATTTGTATTTCCATTAGCCTTTTAAACTCTCTTCACTCCGATATAATACGTCTGGGTCGAAGCAGTCTTTGTCAACTTCCTGTTTGTAATTTTATGTCAGTAATCTTGTATAAACTCACACAATACTACACACAATGGACTCGGAGAGAGGGGAGTTTTAACCAATGGCACCCTTGGCATTAATGTCTGTTTAGAACTGGGAGTTAGGGCACAAGAATGAGGGCCTTCAGTCATATCACATCACTGCCATCGTGCTTCTCCATTTCCACTCATATTTCCCTGACGGTCCATAAAGAGACAGCCATTTGAGAGGCTGCATTGATTTCTGGGCATATCTGGTGATAAAATGCGCTCCTCTGTCCGCAGCTCCTTTAACTACCCAATTTGAGGGCCCCTGGTTTTGGCGGGGCCATGTAGGAACTGTAAATAGAGCTGTGTGAATCAGAAGGGAGTAGGCAGGAAGCCGAGATATATACACTGGCACAGATAAAAGAGACACACGTGAAGCCTGGATGATTATAGTTATAGATTTCAATGGCTGATGTATGGAGAAAGAAAGTCATTTCTTTGTCGTTCATTTGCTACATTCTTTGATTATTTGCAGTTCGTCAGTGTAAATAAATTAACATGTGTCTATAATTCTGTGTTGAAATCTGAAGTCAGTCTCATTGTACAGATTTTATTAAGTTGCAGATGAGAGAAGAGGTGTAACTTCAGAAAAACTCCGGCTCTGCGCCGGCTATTAACGAAGCATCGTCCTGCTCTCACCAATTTATCATGATCTATGAATCTGAATTTGATGCAATGGAAAACCAATCACTTGCAGCGTGTCTCAGGGCGAAGCATTAGTCATCATGACTCTGACACCAACCTAAGAATTGCATCGTTCTTTAGAATTAAAAGCACTCATTTGTAAACCACACTCACTGACGTGAACAGACGCACACGCTCTCATGCTGATGTATGAAAGAATAAAGCCAGTGGATTAATGCATGCATGCTGTATGCTAAACTCTCATAGCACATAGGGCTCAAAATAACAAGCGCACTGGAAAATGAGAACTGTTGCATTTTCTCGTTTGAATTCTTTATTTGGCAGATTTCTCTGCGTTATGTTCTACGACATGAAAACAAACATCTTCCCAAGAACCCAGAAAGACTACAGAACATCTGTGCTGTCATTTTTCTCTGTCTAGTTTTTCATTAGTTTCTCTCTTCTCAACATGGTTCAGGTATATATGTCTTTGTTCTCAGCTGGAGAGGCTCAAGTCAGGAAACTTAATCTGTGTTGCTCAATGGAGAGCCTCTGTCATTTGATGGGCCCTGACGGTTATTGAGCACCTGGGGTGTATTCAATAACACCAAAGTTTGTTCCTGATTTACTTCAATAAAAGAGCACTCTGTATCAATTTGTCCGTGAGATGTATGTCTCGCATAACTGACGCTGAATTGCCACATGCTCAGGCAATGATGTCTGGGAAGATAAATGCACCTTCATCTAAAGAGAGGGGCTCCAGGCCAAGGGAAGACGCTTTTGGAGTAGTTTTCCACTCGCTGGTTGAAAATATTTTACGTTTAAGGCGGCGAAACATCAACTTGAGCATTGAGGATTTCAATGCCTTATTGTCATTGGTGCAGTGGTCACTCATGAGTAATTTCAAACAGCACTGACTTCATCAATGAAGTAGGAGGAGCAAAGGAAGTTCATAGCCACCCAGGGCTTCAGTGTCTTTAGGTTAAAGAGTTAAGTTAGGCAACTGGACATAAGGATATTTGGAAAACAATCCACATCTCATTCAATAAGCTAATTCTGGGGAGCAACAGAAGCTATATCCTGTGAATTACAAGAAAGGGGTGTTTAGGTCCCCCATGTTGGGTGGACCTGGGGTTATCTGTGAGGTGTGATACCAGTCGTTGGGTTGGTGTTGATGGGTCGTTACAGTCATCGTCAGAATGTGTTTGGTCACACAAGTCTTTGTTGTGTAATGTCAATTGTTGCTGGTCGGAGGTGTTGTTCCCAAAAGGGCTTTGTAAAAGGTTGTGTCTCAAACCACCACTTCTGTTGAGACATGTTCTTTTTCCAATCCCTCGTTCAAACCATCTGTCTTCCCTGGCCAAAATGTAATCGTCTTGGTCCTCAAAAGAGTGATCAGTAGCCTTCAAGTGTAGGTGGACAGCTGAGACCCTGTGCTGGACCATGCACCTGTGTAACAGCTGCTTGGTCCATACACTCCTCACTACACTGAATGGCATAAAACAGTGATTTTCAACCAATCCCGAGGCAGCCAGCAACCAAAATTCCATTTTAACACAGTACATATAATACATGAAGTTAGTAATATTATTTTAAAATGTATTTATACACACTTAGTGTGAAACCTGGGCCTGTTTCTATGAACACAAATTGGATATCGCGGCAGGAATGGGGAGTTGGTTTTTCTGTTGTTGACCACTCATATTACGGCCTTTATCTGGGACAGAATTTTGTCCAGGGTCCTGTTCGGCATTTGCATTTCCCTTCACAAAAACTTCTCCAGCACGGTTATAGTCACTGTCACGTACAGCGCGGTCCGTAACAATAGTGTTATTGTTTTTACAGGCATTTATAGCCTCTACTGCCACCTGCTGGAATAGAAGAGTATTACATATCTGCTACAGTTAATTACAGTGCAGTCAATGTCAATGGTTAATTAAGTGATATTAGATAGTTTCCCGCTGCCCACCTTACGATCTTTCACAGCACACTAGTGTCCCGCGGTTGAAAATCATTTGCCCAACCTGTGTGTTGGAATCATATCTTTGGGATGAACCAGTTTCTATATCTTTAATTTTTTTCTAAAAACTTGTCCAGTTGCCTAACTTGACCCCTTTACCTTGACCATGACCTGGACGACTGAGAATCTTTAAAGACGTACAGTATGGTTATTCACCAGAGAAAGGGGCATAAAGGAAGGGCTTTATTGGTGATTGTTTTTTTTTTAATCTATTTTATCATTTAGTCAAAAATGAGAGCAGATGTTAAGCACGCATCTCCCTGTTTTTATTAGCTTTCCTGTTCCAGAAATACACGTATTTTCTTTTGGGAATATTTGGGAATGCAGATTTATGGTGGTTATCCATGATTAATTGTGAGTTATTATAATCACAAATATAAAGACCAATCTTAATATGCAGAGCCACCCAGCTGTGGTTATTTTTAATTATTTTACAAACATTAGACAATTTTTTAATTTACATAAATTTTGCATCACATCTCCATCAACAAAATGTCGTTAGATATGGTTGAAAAAGAATTTTGATATTTGGAGGCCTAAAATTAATTAAGAGATCTGTACAACAGATTCACACTTTCACTTCAGGTTACAATGTAGCTAAATGCAGATGACTCACTCTAACATGTCTGTCATTAACCATGAGCTGCAGTCCAGGTGTTGTTGCCCATAAATCAGTGAGTTATAACACTTTAACTATAGTGTTTATCCACCATTTACTTCTGCTGATTCACACTCATTTCATTGCTTTTGTTAGAAACAGCAGTCAAACCCCCCCTTGAAACTCTAAGCTGTGATTTATCTTTCCTGATGCGGTCCATTGCATCTTGACACCCCAGTTCTGTGGCTTATCCTTAGTCCCAGACCCACTGAGGGACTAATCTGGTCATTTCTTCCTGATCGATGCCACAGCGTTGCTTTGGCACACCTGTCATTAAGGCTGTCTCCAAAGCATGAGTGGGGGAAAACAGCTAACTTCAGAAGCAACACACAGAGACCTCACTGCCACCAGTTTGTTTGAGTGTTTTTAGGTAGCAACAAGCGATGCCCTTCATCAGGGAGGGGGAAGTGTTGGGGGTGGGGTAACTAGGAAAAGAGCTGGCCCTGAGAGTTAGAAAGAAGAAAGACCATTCCTTCCTGCTGGGATTCTATAAAGTTGAAGGCTGCGCTCCGCCCAATGGGATAGCAGCGACTCAGTGTTGCAGCGATATTTGTGGCACTCATTATTGGCGTGGGGTGGCAGGAATGACTGTCAGTGTAAGAATGGAGGGAGAGGGGACACTAGAGGTGTGAGATGTGTACGGTGGCGATGGCGGCGTACAATGTAAGGGAGTCGGGAGTCGGAGGCAGAATGCTAATCGGCCTCTGGGGCAGCGAGCCACAGCAAATCAACTTCTCCGAGCGGATCATGGCCCAGGCAGACATTAAACACCACCCCCCACCCCAAACACACATTTTCATCTTACTACGCACAAGGGAAGGGGTGAAGGAGAGAGGAAAAGGAGTCAGGAGGGGAAGAGAGTGGAAGACAAGGTGTGATTATGAGTGTGTGACAAAAAGCCGAAGAGAAAGTTAACAGAGGAAGGATAAAGTATGGAGTGAGACGGCGATAGAAGGGAGGAGAAAAAAAGAGCAATTCAAAAAAGAAAAAGACAGACCTGGAAAGAATGAGGAAGAAAAAAAAAGTTTAGTTCTAAAAACTTTTTTGGACATCTTTCCAATGGCCTATTACAGCCCAGTGGAGTGTTAACTAAACCTTCACTTCCCTTTTGATGCTGATCCTGTTAAAGCTCTACGGTTTGAAGCAAATAGGTTTCATTGTGTTTTGCACAAAGGTGCTGCATTTCACAACTAGGAAGCATAAATACAACAAATATAAATTGGCAATCAGTTTTCTCTTACATCTTTAATTCAACATCCAACCCATTACCGCAAAGAATTTATTTTTATGGAATTTTAATTATAGAGTAACTACAAAAGAAGAATTCAAAATGACACTATGGATATCAAACAACACAATATATCCGATCTACAAGAAAAAAATACATTTCAAATCATATTAGAATTTTTTTATTATATTCTTATAATATTTATTTTCCTATTCTGGGGCTTATAAAAGATTAATATTCGGTTAAAACTATTAAAAGTGTTCCTTCCCAATAACAGCCAATCACCTCCCTGTTAAACCATGTTTGTTGTTTTTTTTTTTTCATTTTATTTTTTATTTTATATTGTTTAATTTCAATACCTTCACCCCAGTGTGAACTCAGGGATGTTATGAACCTGTGACAAATTTTGTCAACTTAGGCCCAAAACCATGTCCACCTTCACCAGCAGTGTCCCCTGTTCTTCCCAGCAAATTTCGTAATGCTGCATTCAGGGGTCAATCTACTGCTTTATTTAATAGAAGTGACTACCAGATCTGTGTGTGTGTGTGTGTGTGTGTGTCTAGGACACATGTTCGTTCAGACACATGTTATTTTACCAATCAAAGACAATACCACACAAATAAATTACTTTGCTCCACTCTGTACTTTTTCGGAGACATGCTCGCATCAGCATGCTGAGCCCACAGCATCCCTGCTCACCTGGGAGCTGTGTTGGACCACTCAGGTGTGGTAAGATACTACACGCTCCAGGGATCCTGTGACCTTTGAGTTGTGGCCATCGGATACTGTGAGTGTGTGCGTGGAAACAGGGGAACACACATAAGCAGAATGATGACGAGAGAAACTGTCGGTGTATGTGCTTTTTTTTTTTGTGACAGCATTATATCACCCGTGACTTTTACCTCTAATCAGCCTAAAAACCTGTTTTTGTTGATAGCTGCATCTATGGTTTACGGCCGCCCTTAAACTTGTGCCCTTTCTACTCCACGTCTTTATGCAATCCGCTCTCATCATCTACATTAAGGCCTTGGAGAAATATTAATTGGGAAGGCTGAGTTTCTTTTCACACATTAAAGAGACTTACAAGTGGCATATGGGGCAGTGTTTGGTCTGTCACGGGTCTCCGGTTGAACATTACATCACTGTTCTTATTAAATGAATTGCTGTGAAGTGCAAAGGAGGCAACTATGCATCAAACAAAAAAAAACATTTCCCACGATCCTCATAAGCAGCTAATTTTTGGGATTCATATTTTGTCCTTGTTTGTTTGTTGGATCGTATTTCCTCGGTGAAATCCTGTGATCCGAAGTTAAACAAATATTTGAGTTATTGTCTCTATTGTTTCATTTAATCTTTTCTGTGTGTATGAATGGGATTTTCTGTGTGAAGTTTCTAAAAAAGCACCAAAATTAACTCCAGATTCTTAAAACATAAATAAATAATCACCCCTAAAAACTCCTCAGCAGAGAAGAATTTTCATTTGTCCTCCGATGACATTTCTCTGTGTGTATTTCTGACACATGATTCACAAGCCACAAACCCAATCCTGAATAATGGCTTCGCCAGATCGTGTTTATTGTGCGAATATGAACAAGGTAAATAAATCCCTCCCCCCGCCCCCTGCGCGGCAGCATCATCTGTGCGACGACGTTGACTAGTCTGGGAGCATGAATCTGTTTTTATTCCTTTGATTTTTGTTTGTTATTAAGAGGTTGCTGTTGTTGGGCTCCACGGGCTTCCTGGAAATAGTTTATGTTTTGTTACTCCCACGTACACAAGAGCAGCCACAGTCTCCCATATGATGCAGAGCAATCTGATATCTCAGCAAGCCTGCTCTATTTAAAATATGGTAAAGCCTCCTGCTTCGCTTCTGAGAGATGCACTCTATCTCGTATGTGGGCTCCGGTGTGTGTCTGTGTGTGCGTACATGCTCCTCACACTCTGGGATGATGCATAGACTCTGACACTTTGACAGATGAACAGATTTAGGCTGCTCCGAGGATCCAGCCTGTTCAATATAGGCAGGAGCCAGAGAGCGAGCAAGTAAGTGTGTGTGTGTGTGTGTTTGTGTGTGTGTGTGAGGCTGGCTGCTTGTTTATAAGTGACCTGCTTAGATTTGCTAAATGTACAGTTCATTCTGCTTTTATTTCTGCTCATTGATACATGAAGTTGTGTAATGGGGAGCGATGTATGGTGGTGTCAGTAATGTTTACTGCTTTGACTGAGTCAAAGTGAATGTTCCTGTGCTGAGCCGCACAGCTGACTGCCAGCTGATGGAGCATGTGCAGTGGATAACTTCCTCTCGCTGTAGATACTTATTATTTACTCTATATATTTTCATATATGCGCTGGTGCCGTCCATGACACTTTTTTTTTCAGTTAGCTTTCAACAAATTCAAAGTTTACCAGTATTTGCTGTAATGTAAAAGCCGTAACTCCATAGGTCGTTCTGCAACCTATGAGACTGATGCTGAGTTTACCACCTGTGTTTTCCAAACTGCAAGTCATCAACTTTTGCAATATGAAAAAAACGTCTGGTTTTCTCACCTGAGCTCAGCCTCTCCTTCTCTGTCTGATAAACTGAGTGAGATGTGTGACTAAGTTTAACTCTAGAACAACCAAGATGCATCATTTTAAACTTTCGGAAAATGATACAAGTTGATGCAATAAAAAATACAGCCCAACAGCAGTCATAATAATCACAAAGGATTGTTTCATTTAGATTGTTTTAGCGACATACAGTCATGGAAAAAATGATTAGACCACTCTGCTGTTTTCTTTAATTCCTTGTTCATCTTAATGTCTTGTTCCACTAAAGGTTTATCACCTGGGGGAAACAATGAACACAAAACCATGCAATGACTAAAAGCACTGTATTTGTCAGTACAATGTTATTGCTAGTGATGTAGGAACGGAAGTGATTTTTGTCACTGTCAATAAAACCAT
>JAFBJS010001697.1:160709-188470 GCA_016785265.1 Paraplagusia blochii | reverse complement strand
TTTTTGTTGTTATTATATTTGTCCAGATTAATGTAGATTAAGTGGAAGCAGACTTTTAAATGGACGAGAAATTAAAGAAAGAGTGGTCTAATATTTTTTTCCATGACTGTATATAGTGATTTTTTTTTTTTTACTTGATCTTCAGTGTCAGGAAATAAGTGCTGTTAAAATAAAAAATAGGCCCAGTATACGTCACCGTAAAACTTAAACAGAATCTGAATCCTGATGAATTAAAGGCAGCACTTTCAGAGGAGGAGACCCCTGAGAAGAGGTTTCCTCCTTTGGTCTGTAGCAGCAGTGCTTCTGCCCCAGACACACTCTGGCCACAATAAAATGTATATTGAATTTAATAAAATACACATTTCTGTGTTATTTAGTTATTATAAAGAAAACACAAAATTCAACTGGGGATTTTTCATTTGTATCATGAGTATTTTTTTATTATAATCTAACCTTCATTCTACTGTTATGTTCTGTTGTTTAATGATAAAACAAAAATGAATATACATAAAACCTCATTCTACACTTAGTGTCCATGACTATCTGTCGTGCTGTACTGCTTATTCTCGGGTCTATGATTAATTTACCCATTTCTATTATGACCTAGTCATAATTGCATTCAATATATTAGTTTTTATATTCGTTTAAAACATTTCTGTGTTTTAGCTGGGAAAGTTAAATTTTCCGGATAAATAATACATATCCGAGGGGCTGGAACAAATTAATTGGTTTGCAGTTATTTTGTACGGGGAAAGTTTAACCAGATGCAAGCAGATTAACTCACGATGACAGCTACAGAACAGATTAAACTCCTATCCCGAACCTCCTCTGCAGTCGTGTTGCTTTCACTTGTGAACTTTTCCTCCTCGTCTCTGCCTACAAAACACTTGACAAGTGACATGGATCACAGCTTCTGCCTCTCTTGAGATTTCTAAATCCTTGTTAAAATCATGCATATCAACCACACATGTATGGCAAAGGGCAGAATAACATCTTAACCAAACAATACATAAAGTTTTTTTAGCATCAAAAGACCTCATCCTCACTTTTCTCCGTTGGCGATTCCTGTTTCCCTCTCTGTGTCCTTATCCAATGTTTCCCTCGTCAAAAACTGCCGAACACAGACAGAAAAGCTCACTTGTCTGCTTAAGCAAATAATTACCCCAATTAATTAGCCATGCTGGGGATTGCTGGAGGCAAACATGAGATTAAGAAGAGCTAACACGCAGGCAGAAAATAGCTGTAACGTCACCACCGGATGGTGCTGCTCCTTCTCTTGCAAAGATGGCAAATACAGCACGGAATAATGTGACTATGTCTTTGTTACATATTACAGTAATCCTACTGTAATTACAATAGATCGGTTCTGCAAAATAGGAACATTTGCAAAATAAAGGTGGGTTAGCTTTCGTATAATTTACATATAGACTACGCTTTACTTTGATGACCTGGATTCCATCAAGGCACACACTCACAATGATGATTTTTAACAAGCATGATTTCCTTTCTCAGGTCTGTATATTATTTATTTTCTATAATTATTGTGCAACTTTATTTTATTTAGTTTTTTTTATTACCTTAGGCTACTGCAGCCAGACTCTACAACTCAAAATTTAAGATCCTATCAAGATCTGTCACCAACTCCAGCTTTTAAAAACCTACCAAAGATGAGCAGCCCACTGCACCAGCATTCATCTCAGAGTTAATACAAAATGATGAATAGGTGTGATTAAAGTATTAGAAACTTTTACTTGAGCCATAACCTTTTTTATTTTCCAGCTGTACTCAGCTTCTTCCAGCTCATTGTTTGGGTTTTATGGCCCTCAACCTTACTGTTCTGACACAGTCTTACTGTTATTATTAATCTCCCCCAGGGCCGGATCAACACTTTCTGAGGCCTGGGGCTGATTACAAGGATGAGGCCCCTGATCGCGTGTCCTGGTCACGGCAGGTGAACTGACACATCGGTGCAGACAGATTGTCCACAGAAACATCTACAGTATCACACACTGTTTCCCCAACTGTTCTTTCTGTTGACCCCCATTTGAAAATCCACAAACCTTTGCGAACCAAGTAAATAGAGATTACAGTGGTGCCTCCACGTTCAAATTTAGCCCATTTCCAGGTTGGTGGTCGAGGTCTGATTTGGTCGAGGTCTGAAATAATTTTTCCCATAAGAAATAATTCGTAATAAGTCGTAGGTCTGTTCGTGATGAATTCTGAACAAGAAAGAGCGCACGTGGTTTGGCTTAACTCGCCAAGCGCGGCTCCCCAAATGCTCTCTCGGCTCGACGTGGGCTGTTTGAAAGCTGAAATTCCGTCGAAAGTGAGTTTATCTCGAAAATGTTGGTCGAGGGTCGAGTTGGTCGAGGGCTGAGGCGTTCGAAAGCTGAGGCACCACTGTATAAGTAAATTACAAAATAAAGGCGTAATTGACCAGTATAGAACAGATCTCCTCATTAACTTCTCTCCAACATGCAACGTGGGTCTATATATGACTTTTTGCCCCATGCCTCGGAATCAACAAGCTCCACCTCCTTTATTTTTGCACACTTTAATATTGAATTATCTGCTGATGGTTTTTCTTCTCCATCTCAATCACTTTGTCTCTACAGAGGAGACTGCATTGCTTGCAGACTGGCTAATGGTGGCCATTGGTTGCTGTTCATCCCTGGTAGTTGCATCATTACTAGTACTCGCCGCAGCAGGCTGACTCCACATGTTAGTTAGTTTAGTAATTATTTAATAATCCCATCACTCTCTCACTTTTAATGGCTTTTAATTGTCTTTTTTGGCTCTTGTGTACTATTGACCTGACATCTTCTGCTCACTTACTAAAGTCACTTCATTAGCAACCTGAAGCCCCTCCTAGTGGTGAGGCCCTGTGCTGCAGCCCATTCGGTTAATCCGGCCTTAAACTCACCTGGTTTACCTATAAAAGCCAGTAAAGCCATAGTGCAGACCAGATTATCATCAACAGTGCGAAAAAGAAAAAAAAAAACACAGTATGCATGCTTTATATAAAGTGTCTAAATGCATAATTTTCATGCGGCACTGTATTCAGTCTGCATCATGATGTCCGGAGGGAGTAGTTACCCTGTAGATTTGTTGTATAAAATCAATTTGTTGTTCTATCTGCAGCAGTGCCATTCCATAGCTTCTGTAATTTAACAACCATAAAGCTTGCTGTTTGTAATTTATATGATGTAAAATAAAAATCTGCGGGTGACAGCATATGCACAGCATCTACAACACCATCAGTGGTGTGCATTATTTGTATGTGTGTGTGTGTGTGTTGGTGTGCAAGGGGTTAAGACTTTAATCTCTCCTCAATTTTTTTTTTTACCTGCCCTTGTGGCTTTTGCGGTGCGTCTGGCACCATTACCCACTGAGTGACTAATGAGTCTCACAAATGCGTATTATTTGCATCAAAAGATGAGGACAGACTTGAGTGTCTCAACGCATCACTACCATAGCAATGAGAGACAGTTACAGGTAAGGCCTGTTGAGCTGCCAACAGAGTGAGAGCGGGAGCACAGGCAGGAGGAGGGCAGATTATGTACATCCAGTATGACGAGGCTTTTGGTTGCACTTTAATGCAGATTTCACCAAAAGAGTTAGTAATTGTGCAATCTTGTGGGAGTAGCACTAAGAGCATGTCGATTTATGTGACTGAATATAACTGAACGCATGTGTATCTTCTTATCCCACAATTATATTGTTAATAAAATAACTATTAATTCTACTTTTTCGTTGTAGATGGAGTTAGAATCCAGGGTTCCCCGATGATCATATAATATGCACTGACATCGTTCTTTGTCAATATTCAAAATCAATATTCCTTCTGAAGTGAGGCAATTGAACATCACACTGCAAGAGCAGGATTCACTGTTTCAACAGACTGAAATCAACCACTCCCTCTAGTGGACAGTGCAGGAATAGTTTTACACTTTTACACAGCCGAGGAGGCACTTCAATGTTCATTGTGCACCTGCTTTGTAACATGCACTGATGGGCAAACCGCTGTATTGTCGGTCCCTAATGAGCGTGGCAGAGGGGAGCGTTAGTCTGCATCTGTGCGTGTGTGTTTGTGATTCTTTAGAAACCTTTGTTTCTGCGTATCCACCTGAGTAACTTTTATGCGAAGCCCCGTTGTTTACGTACGCAAAAGCTCACAAATCACAACTGTTCTCCCATTGTGCAGGTGAAAAAAGGGACAACAATCCAATTCCAGCAGGAGGGTGGCTTCATTTTATTTTAATTTTCAAATGACCTTTGTTTTTTTATTTAGCAGCGGTTCTGAGGGCTGTGTTTCTGCTTCATTTCCCTATATTGGTAACTAATATGGCTTAGTAATTTCCACATGCAGTGTGCTGCATCCCTGCCACTCATTTTTACATCTGCACAATCAACAATTGCACTGCAACGATACCAAATTCATCTGCATCTTTGACCTCGCTCACAAAAACTCCTGAATGGAATGCCTATTTGTGGGAAACACATGACTTCTTCCAATAAACAGTTATGTATTTAATATTTAAATATTTAATACCAACACAACATAACTTGTTCTCTTTCCAGCTTGTCCTTTACAGGGGTTGCCACAGCAAGTCCACATTTTCCATTTCACCCTGTCTTCTGTATACAAATACAAGATCACCTTGACTCTAAATAAAACATGAATATAAATATCTATATCTGTCACCTAGCGCCTAAGGAAGTGAACCTGGGTTTGCAAGGCTTCAGGTTCTAATCCCCCCGCTGCCAGGTTGCTGAGGTGCTCTGATCCCAGGACCGTCCCAGCTCAAATAACGTCCAGGGGGACTCAGCGTCCACTGGAAGACTCACAGGGTGGTGCA
This sequence comes from Paraplagusia blochii, assembly GCA_016785265.1. Lineage (NCBI taxonomy): Eukaryota > Metazoa > Chordata > Actinopteri > Pleuronectiformes > Cynoglossidae > Paraplagusia > Paraplagusia blochii. The sequence continues at coordinate 183,611 of JAFBJS010001697.1, read as the reverse complement.
ATGGGATTTGGGTGGCACCAGCCGCCCCTGTGACCCAGTAGTGATAAGCAGATCAAGAATGAAGATGAATGAATGAATGGTCTTAGGGTTCAAGGACTATATTCAGTAGATATACAGTACATTATACGCAAATACCACTGTGTTTGTGTAAAAGACTTTACTCTGGACATTTATTGTCTCTTACGAGTTTAGGGTATTGTCTTAACATGGTTAATTTTATCTTGTGAAAAACAGATAAAGACTTAGAGTTCAGTTCAATGCCAAGTCATGACTTGTGTTTCTGTCCTTGTCCACATGTTCGGTCAATCCATCTGTGGACTACGCATTACACTCGCAGGAAGTAGGAGAGTCTCAATGAAATTCACAACATTTTTTATGCATCTTTTTTCATCTAGTCTGAAGAATGTGGAAAGGTCAGGATTAGTTATTGACATGGCTGAAAACATGGATCCACAGTAATAGACTTATCTGTGTGTAGGTGTTTCACCTGTGCACTTGTGTCACTGAAATACTCCTACATGTTTTGAGTGCGTATGCATGTATTACTATACGTGCACTCTTTGCCCTTACATTCTTTGCAATATGTGGTTATTCAGGCCCTATAAAGTGGCTGAGGGTGTTCTCTGCATCACAGTCCAGAACAAGCTCCCATTCAGGGGCACATGGAGTGAAGAATTCTGCATTTTTCCGACCGTATGATCAATAAAGTACTTCTATTTTCTGTCAACTTTGCTGCGGACTTCAGTGAGTGGCAAAGCCTTTTTTTGCTGAACTGATTACACTCTCCAAAGGTATCCCACTTTTCCCCTTTTACACTCTCCCATTCACTCCCAAACTGGCGCTGATCCTTACTGCGAGCAGCCGCTGTCTTATAGTCCAAGGCCTGTGAAATGATGATAAAGGAGCACAAACTCCCTACACATCAGTCTTCATTGTTACCATTTTCCCACCCCAGCCCCCTTCACCAGTGGCTTACTATATGTTAGACCCGTGCCGGTCACTGATGGTGACAGATGCTCCTGGTCAAGCAGACCTGGAGAGCCCTCCCCCCCGAATAAATTTGACCTCAACCTGCTGGCAGGGACCACGAGTAAGGCCGGTGTGAGTCGCAGTTATTGATAAAGGCAGATAAAACACTGCTGCAGTTTGAATAAAAGTTTGAAAACACAACTGTCAACGGAAGATTCTCTTCCAGCAGGATTGAAACTGTTATATTGACGTGGCTTGTTTTCACGCAATCAATTTATTTTTGCATTGCGGAGCACATTATTTAGCCAACACTTATCGGCACTGGGAATCACGATCTCATCAAGACTAGCGGGCCGTTGCATCTGTATCTCCAGCACTCATCGGGGCATCTCGTTTATTAACCAAGAGGAGTTCTGCGTGGAGGCTGATATGCACGAATGATTAGATGCTCAAAAACATGACACAATCTGTCAGCGATTGGTTTTGCTTTCATCTCTCTCCACTGTAGCCACGGGATCTTTTAAAGGCATTAGGCAGATACTGTAAAGAATAAATCAAACAAATGGATTAGAAGCGCTAAATAGTTGTCAGGGAGGCTCAAAAGGCCTCATGAAGACAAATCTGCTTCTCTTGGGGGCAATCAGGTGTAGAACGTATCACAGAAATTAGGAATGAGGCCCAATTTCATATTCCCAACCCCATATCCATAAAAAACTAATGGCCAACTATATTATTCTGCTGATACTGACCCGTGTGCCAGCTGCCGCTGTATTTTAATGTAAATATATATATTTGAAACTTGTGGGACTAACTTTGAATAGTTTTATTCACTGAGAAAGACTAGGAAGAAACAATACCACAATAAAATCATATTCATTAGCCTTGATCAACACGACATGGTGTTTGTCTGCACAAAATGTTTTCTTTCTTTTGTCAGGATTAAAGTTTTTTTTTATTATTTACAAGTTGTCGAGGTTTCGAAATGGAGGACAAAATCATTGTTGAAAACTACATAAACAAGGAATAGAAGTTTACTCAACAAAGTAATTTAAGGTGAAAGAGACTGAGTAAAACTGACTGAATACAATTGTATACAAATGATGTGATTTTCTGGATTTAAATTACAGCACTTGAACAAAACTTTCAGCAAATTTCCATTTGTGAGGATTTTTTTTTTCTTACAGTATATCTAAAAATGTGCAGCTGCGAAGAATGATGGGAGCTTTGGACTATAACAAGTAAGTCAGGCGACCATTCATCACGGCTTGCTGCTGATTACTGAAAGTCGGTCGAGATGCATCCGCCTAAGTGTATACCTTTGAAAATCCGGACACATTTAGAAAATGTATTTCACTCTCAGAGAGGTTTTAGTTTCTACTTTATATACACATTTATCTGTGTTAGCACAATAATGTCAATTTCAACAGAAATAATGGCAACAACCCAGAATGTAAAAAAATATGGGTGAGGAACAGCTTTCTAAGTTACCGTTAAGCCCATGTGTCAATAATCCCTGTTTGTGAAGAATGTGTAAGTAGGAGTGGACAGTTCTTCATTCCCTGGATCCTGATGCTGAAAGCTCTATTGATTGTTTGGGGGAGTTAAACTGCAATAGGTAGACAGTTGGCATCTGAAAATGTCATTGCTGAAACTTCCCCCCACAAGGAAACAGGAATAGGGAAGGAAGAGGGGCACAGCAAGCCAAAAGGCCATTAAAATCTGCGATCATTTATTTCCACTCCCTCGTCTAATCCATCTCTCTGGGGAATGGTTCTGTCCTTATCCACCCAAGGCTACCAATCTATTCTCCTGTCTGTCTCCATGCATCAGAATGAACCTGTGAAACAGTCAGACATGCTCTCTTTCTCTTTCAGCGCCCTTTTTCTCTTTCAGTTTCTCAATGGCTCAACTTCGTTTCCTGATTTGTCTGATTTTTTTTCTTCCCCCCTTCCTTTGTCTCTGATTGCAACTTGTCTTTCTGATCTCAGTTCGCCTCTCTTCTGGCGTCTCTTCTTTCTTCCCCTTTTCTCTTCCTCTCTCCGTTTTCTCTCCGTGTCAAAAACATCTGTCTGCATCCAATTTTAATTATATCAAGAAAACACAGAGAACAACAACAAGATTTTGTCAATGGCAATTTAATCCATAGTGAGGCAAGGGGTATGCAATGCAGTGCATGTTCCAGGAAGCTGTCTGATTATATTTGGATTTGTGCATATCTGGTTGCTGCTCACTGCTAGAAAAAGGAGAAATTATACCAAAAGAGACAGCCGACTCATTTGTCACAATGTACTCTAATTTCTTTCAGAATTTCTTTCTGTATTTGTTCAAATCTTTTTTTTTTTTTTTTCAAAAGAGAAGTTTATTTAACTTATTTTTTTCTTTAAATTTGCTTTGCTCAGAACCAGAGTAGCCATGCATATGGAGGGACGGGATTCCCAATTTTCCCGACCTTGTATTTCAAGAAGATAGGAACAAAGTGTTTGAGGGAAGGAGCTCATCATTCACTGCCTGACTTGTCATGAAAAGCTACAGAATAAAAGTAGTGCTTCTTACCAAGGTCCAATTCCCCATTAGGCTTGATACCTCAAGGTGAGCCAGAGCGTTGTCCTGTCACACCAAGAAATAAAAAACTCTCATTTGCCTCTGTGTTTGACACAGACATATTTTGCTAATGGCTGCTACCCAGCCCTACTAAACAAGTGAGTGAATATTTATTGACTATAAATAACCGAAGTGAAACTAGCGAATGGCTAGTTTCACCAGCTGCGCAATGTAAGGGGAAAAAAATCATAGTGGTTGGCAGCACAGTGGGAATCCTGTGATTTGAACCGGTCTAAATTACAGCAGCATAATTGGTGTAATCATGAGATGAATTGCAGCCATTTAGCATTTTACTTTTTGCAGGCATCAGCAGCTTTTCTTACAAAGGTATATGTAGCTGACTTTGCAGGGCATCTTCCAGCAGCGGTCTGGGAGGAGACTTGTGCGAGGGTTAAACATGTACAAATGGGCAATCATTAGATTAATAAAACCTAAATGAGCCCTCGGCCAGGGACCTGGAACCCAAAGATCTGTCATCCTTTAACAATCAGGAGTGGAACACATTATAGCGTCTGTTCAAGGTTTAAATGGACCCTGCAAAAAGTTTCTACGCCGTGGTTCCACTCTCATTTCTCCTCCTTGACAGACTTGATTCACCCCCTGCTCATCTCTCTGTTCACCAGACTAAGAAGGAGATGTTCAGCTGGAGTAATAATGAAGGAAAACTTGTGAAGCTCTGTGATGGGGAAAAAGAACAAGATAAGAAGTGACCATTTAGGATTACTTAATTTAGTCTGCTCGTCTGCTAAAGTTTCAAGTCAGTTTGTCTTTCATAAAGTTAAGTGCTATTTCCCATAATGCAGATTTCAGTCTTTTTTCAGCCATTTTAATGTATCCTTACAATATCTCTGTTATACACTGGTCAGGGGGAGTACCATAGTACTAACCCATCAACTATAGTTAGTACTATTTTACCAACTGGGTTAGTTACTGCAGTGCTATCAGCCTGTGTTCTGTAAGACCTTGTATACATATATTGAGGAAACATTCTGGAATACCTATCAAGTTTCTACAAACAATAAAATCTTTTCACTTTGACAATTTATACGCACACCGAAGCATATTTTAAGACTTGCCGCCGGTTGTTTGTTTCCCTTCTCATGGCCCTGCGCCCACAGTATTTTAACAGACTCAGTTTTGTTTCTCAAAAACCGAGAAAAACCTGTGAACCTCTTTCCGTTGCCTTAGAATCTCTGGAGACTCCAAAAACCAGCAGCAGTGGCAGAGATTGGAGATTAGATCAATTTCTTCCAACTACCTTTGGTCTGCTTTCACAGCACTTCTGAAACTGATGTCTGCTTCACACCCTCCAACACATGCTTTACAGCAAATGCAGTTTGCTCATACTGGAAATATCTTTCAAAACTATTTCTTCTCGTTGTTTGCCAGCTCCTCGCAGCAAATCAAAGAGCCCTGTGAGCCAACAGACAAAGTGGTAAAAGCAAACAACTGTGGTGTATTTTCTGCCATGAAGTTACTGTATATAGATTTCACATTCAACTTTTAAGTTGACAAAGTAGTGAACTGTTTTTTTGTGTGGCGGGCAAAGATCTTTTTTTTTTTACAAACAGGCTGGACACGTACCTTATCTGAGCACCATACAGATTTGTGATTTTCTTCATTATTGCTTTTAATCAGTGGCATTTAGTGTGTTTCCAATTTGATGCCCATCTTACTTTGTTCTCATTCGGAGGTTTAAACAAGCAATTAGGCGCCAACCTTTACACAAATGTCACCCGTGTCACTAAATGAACGACTGATCGCCACCCGTAGATTTGATTGACAGAACTTCTGGTCATGGTCGTTCAAAAAACCTACAGAATCAGATGAACTATCATGAAAGGCACTGAACCATTTCACCTTCACCAGACATGAAAATTATTATTGAGACTTTTGTCCTCCAATGTCATGACTGTGCTGAAATTCGTTATAGCAGAGGAGCATTTTTCCTCTAGTTTTTTTTTTCTTCTTTTTTTTTCAAAGAGCCTAATATATTGTATTATAAAAGGATCACACGTTTTAATTCCAGCAATTTCTACACTACTGATCCGATGGCACCATTTCAAATTGGGGTCATACCATGGTCACATACTAACCATAGCGTGAATTAAATTTTGAAGATGTATATTTATATATAGTACTAACCCCTACACTACAGTGGAGCTGGAACACAATGGGACAAATGGGGCTTTAGTTGGCTTAAGAAACATGAAAGTACAGTAGGAGGGCCGGAGCTCCTTGGGGGTCCCAGATTTCTTTCAGCAATGCCAAACAACCCAGTGCAAGTGTGTGGAATTGGGGCGGAGGGTGATGGGGGTGGCATTTATCATCAAAGGCACATTGTACTTTAACTCCTTTTCCATTTTCCTTCATCTTTGCTTATTCTTATTTTTTTTCCGTTATTTTCTTCTTTTTTTCTGACCTGACATGAATTTATTGCAGTCCTGTACAGTTTACACCCTGTAGAAATTAAAGAAAGGTTGAAATGTGAGATCAGAGAAAGAGTTGAGTTTTTAGTCACTCTATGGTACGTGTCCACACTCGTGTTTAGAGGAGTCAACAGTAAACTCCCTGGCCTCTAGGTTTCACAGGGAACTGTTGATGAGTGACACTAAGAAAGTCGATGCATCAAATAAGTGTCATGTTGAATTTACATTTACATACCTGCTGTTCCTGAAGAGATACAGGACCAATAAGTACGACACCCAGACGGGAGTGTGCAAAACTTCTGTTTGTAGGACACAGGCCCTGAAGCATTCTTATAGACAATGAATATATAACAGGAGGCAGCCTGGCGCTGCCAAGAAGGTGTCAGTAGCAACTGGCAAGGCGGGTACAGCGACAGCCCACAAGGCCGCTCTGCCTAAGAATGGTGCCTTTATCAAGCGTGTCATTGAAGACACATGAGAGGCCCACAATTAACACCACCTAAATTTAGAATACATACCCTGGGCTTGTGACCCAGCTGCAACAAAGTGTTGAAAGCACCGCATTGAATTTGAAACTTTGGTTGGAAAAACTTCCAGTTTGACACCAATGTAATAAACTCTGTTGCATCAGGTCAATCACAGGTCAGAGAAAGGCACCTGGAAAGGCTCCTCGTGGTCACAGACTCCACTCAGGTTAACTGGATGGAGAGAGGGGAGCCATCATGGTCCACAGTGACCAGTAAATCAATGCACTTAAAAAGGCAGAGGCAAAGGTCAGGTCTGTTCAGTGGCAGCTGAGGGATTCAGCACGACATGTACCAGGATGTTGGTGAAGCTCCTTATATATACTGTATATATATTAGGGGTGTGAAGATTAATCGTTTTGAATCGGTTATCGTTCTGTGACCTACACGATCCGAGTGTACCAGTCCAAAAAGCCCTGATCGATTGAAAATGCAGTAAAACGGTCGGATGGTTCGGATGTTTGTCCGTGGATCGGTTTCCTGCTCTACGGCCCCGCCCACAAATTGACGTTACACAAAGTCGCAACATTGGCTGCTTTCTCCCACTAGAGCGGCAAGCTCAGAGACACATATAAATCTATTATACACACATGTCTATGGAGGTTGTGTCACTTGCAATGTGTGAAGTGTGACGTGGGCTGATTTGATGCGAGTTCAGGTAGTGGGTATTACTCTGTCCTTAGCAACATAGCAGACAATACAATCAAAATTACAGCGTTTCTCATTAAAAATCAAAGGTTTGGACATCATTTGTTTTTTTCAAAAAGGATGGAAAGATTTATAAAAGCTGCGCGATATATAAAAGCTGCGCGATTCACCGACACCGTCAATCGAATACACTGGAGGTCCAACAAATCTTAGCAGTCACCCGAAGAGACAGCAGAGTGGGACTGATCACTGGGTGACGATGACCGTGACGCTGGCATGGCAGAAACGACCAGTAGTCATAGGAGTGGACAGAATAAAAAAACGCAGTTCAACAATAACGACAACCAATCGAACTGAACCGAATCAAACTGGATCGTGTTATATTTTTTATGAATCGTTACTGAATCGGATTGTAGGCTGTGAATCGAGACATGAATCGGATCGTTATGTAAGTGAAGATCCCCACCCCTGATATCTATATATATCAAATATGTGACTTTGCTCATTCTGTCCTTGTGTTTGGGTTCTCTTTAGGATTATTTACCCCAGTCCAAAAATGTGTCCAAGTTGATGTGTCCCAAAGTGTATAGCGAGCCCCACACAGGGTCCTTAGCTGTTGCAAGGAGGTCACAGCATGGCAAATACGCCTTAATTCTAATACTCCATGATTCATCTCCTGGGTAAGATTGAATCCCAGTTAGGGTGGTTGGTTCCATCCAGTGGGCTCACCACCTGAAGGTTCATGAGGGGCTGGTACAGTGCTGCTGCCTCCACTGGATTGGGTGAAAGTTTAAAACAAAAGTCTGAGATTGGCAACATTCTCATCTATAAATGTGACACGGAGCTAAACTGACAGAAAAAAACTGTTCAGGGTGTGACTCCAGCCCCACCTCATGATGGTTGTGATTGAACCTCTCTTAAAGAATCATTTTTATTTTTTTTGTTAAATGCTTTTGTCAAACAGGAGGTGTCACTGTTGTAACCTCAGGCACTTTCAATCTCTACCTTAACTTTCCAAGACATAAATAACAATATATCACTGAGGGATGAAACCAATAGCACTGACTTCCATCCCAACAAGTGGTCTCAGGCTGAAGGACAGAGGTGTTGATATATAATGCTGTGAAAGGTCTGGACACCTGCTTTGATTACTACTTCTGTTGTCTGGCATAGTTGGCACACAACACCCAAGGCTACAGCTTTTACAACAGCCAAACCACATAAGCACCACTCAACTCACAAGCATTTTGCTTCATCTCTTGCCTCGCGGGATTCTTTCCTTCCTTCCATTTCACCCTTTTCATCATTCCTCCATTTATTTTTTCTATTTTCGTACCTTATTATATAAACTGTCCTGCAGAACTGAATTGGGGGTTTTGTGAGGGCGTGCATTTGGTAGTGAGATGCAGTTGCTGCCGAAAACAAACAAGATGCCCGTCAAATTGAAAGGGGGGAATCCACCCTGCTGTGCATTCAAATTGGCCTAACATAATTTGACAGGCTACTGTCGAGCTCATCTCTGGGATTAGAGCTTGAGATACAGTTTATTTGTGTCCACTTGCTCCATGTATAAATCTGTACTTTTTGGACAAATCTTATCATTTCCTCTTTTCGCAGCTGTCACTGTCCCCTCACTGTGGCATTACCAGTTAAAAGACTCCTGTCAGGAAGCAGTGACCCTTAATTCATCCGTCTTTGGATGTTATCTTTTTCATCTTTGTTGACCCAAACAATCAGAGAGGGATTTATCACAGAGATTATCCATACGGTTTGACAGCCACACTTTAAAGTTGGACTAAGTTAGGAAATTAAATTTTGCTAAATATTCTTCAGCAGTCACTTGAGTCACCAACTAATAAAAGGTTTGACTCTGGCTTGATATCTTATCTTATTCTTATAAGAAACTGAAAAAGTGTCATGTTTGAGCCAGTTTTAAATATTTAATAACGCCAGTAAAAATAAACATCAGAAAGGTTGACCCTCCCACAAATGCCTGCTCATTTCTGCACTTGTAAATAGTGTTGCACTCACACAGAATTACCGGCCCACTTACATGCAGTTCCTGGGATAGCTGGACGCCAAACAGGCAAGAAAAATGACCAGCATACTCCCCTGAGAGGTGGTTCCTACACGTGGGGATGTAGCTATTACTTATCATCATCAAAAAATGCTTGTTTGGTGATAATAAGGGCCTGGGATAGAAATTCCAGCTAAAAGGAGAGAGGGGACAACCTGAAGTAGCAACGGAGGAATCCTTTCCATGCTTACTCAAGCATTTTTTGCCTTTCCTCTTTAAAACGGTGGGCCAGCACTAAGACTCGGCTTAACTCAGAAATAGAGGAAGAAGGGAAAAATGTTATTAGCCATGGTTAGAGGGAAAATTCAAGATTAGAAGTCAAAGACAACAAGATCAAATGTGCTTACTCTGCAGGAGCCAAATCATCTGGAAATCAGAAGAGAGGACATGAAAACTAGCTTCAAATCATACCTTATCGTGTGTTCATGCATCTTCAAACATGAATATATGACCCGTGTAGTGTTGTGTCAGACAGAGAGGCTGTCAGGTTTGAAGCCCACCTTGAAGGACATAGAATAAAAGGCTTTTGAGTGAACATGCTTTATTATATATTCCGTGACTGTGTATTCTGTCCCTGACGTATTCAACATGAGGCATGGTCCCATAGCTAATAGCAACATGGGGCCCAAAGGGAATGTCACACCACATAAATTTCCATCTTCATTTTTTTATTGTTGTGGGTCAGGAGGGCCGTGTACCCAGTAGGGAAGCAGGACAGCTCACAACTCAACATGAAACATAACTCACGCTACGTGGGAAGAAAGTTCATGCAATACATAAATTTAGGGTCATATGTTACAGATACATCAAGGGTCAGGTTTGATAATAGCCCGGTTGTGATGTGCTGCTTGCAACCCTTATCTGTTTAACTTCTTAACAGCCAAGCGAATGGCTCTTTGTAGGCAGTTCACGTTTCTTGTTTGTTTTATCTATTGCCATTCAGCTATTTGAGTTTGACACCAGGTTCATGACCACTTCAATTCACTCCCTTGTATCTGATGATGCCGTCGCTCACGCTCCTCTAATGCATTCAGGGAAGAGAAAAAGAGGGTGTGTGTGTGGGAAAACGGCCGCACGTTTCATCTGATTACAAGGTTCTCTGACAAATCACGCCGTAGTGGACTTATGGGCTGTATGAATGGCTGCCATCTGCCGTCCTGTTAGATTAATTGACAAGAAAGGCTGCTGTTTGTACAAAATTCACAGTATATCATTAATAGATATTTAAGGTTGAGTTCATGATGTCTGTTCATAGTTTATATCTTGACAAAAAGTTATAGGATTAAATCAAACTGGGCAATACCTGAAAAATGATTATTCTCCTTATTCTTATTGATTCAGTTTAAAATTGCACAGAAATCCAATCCCCCTATAGAAATGAACATATGAATATAAAATATATCTTTAAATTAAGTAATGCATCTGACTGGAGTAACTTTTCCTCATTGTCAACAGGATCTGATGCAAAATGGCTACTTACGCTATAAGTGGAATCTAAGCTAGTACATTAATAGTTCCAAGGAACTGGACCCCGGCCCTTGTTGAAATCAGGTTGCTAATTCCCATTTCTAAGCAAAATCATGTGCTTAAGTTAATGTTGTCTAGAACGGTGTTCCCCAACCCTTTTTGCGCCACCAACCAGTTGACTGTCTCGTACTATTTTCATGGACCGGTCGTTAGGTTGTGGCTGTGGATAGCTACCCCTTAATAAAATTACATTTTCGGTGTTCTGAAATATTTTCCTACCTATAAAATCCTCCTACCTGAATTAACTGAAATCCTGTGTAACAAGGATTTCTCAAGTACACACAGCCTATAACCTTTTGCTACCAGACTGTTATACAAGGTTAGTATCTTGTAGCAATGACCCTGCGTCATTATGAGTTTATTGTTGTTGTCTTCACTGAGAAAATATTTCCTAATCAAATATAGTTGCAATATTGATGATGGAATCCTTTGCCATTATATTGTTCAGTTCTTTTGTTGATATGTGTATGGAACAATTGTATGTAATGACCCGATTTGGGCCAAAAGAAAATATTATTTATCTGGGGCTCGGCACCAATTCACCCACGAACCAGTACCAGACCCTGGCCCAGTGGTTGGGAACCACTAGCCTAGAATATGTTTCTCAAACCACAAAAGTTGTGATTTATTTGATTTAGATTTATAAATTCCCTTATAAATACATACCTTGTTATTAATAATACATATATGTATATATATATATATATATATATATATATATATATAAAGAGCAAAGAATTGGACAAATAATTCAGCAGAAGATTTTTTCCCTGTCACATGCAGGTTTCTCTACTGGTCACAAGCAGTAAAGCTATGTCTGCAGGTCAGAAGGAGCGATGGGAAGAAGAATTGAGAGAATGAAATAAATATCTATTTAAAAATAGCCTCTCAGCATGGCAAGGTGAGATTTGAAGATATTATCCTCAAAGGCTGCTGTGAGTGAAGCCGGGAGAATGGAAGGCTGTCTGCAGTGAAATATGAAAGGCACATATTCCCTGACAGCCTATGGCTTTTCCTGATACTGCCAACACCAGCCCACTGGAGTGATCCATATACTCTTTGTGGAGACTTGTGATATAAATGCTGAGGGCTAGATGTTGAAGATCCTCAGCTCGCTTCTGCCCCACCCTCCCTCACCACAGCTTCACCCGCCGCATGGGGAGAATTTGTTATGTTCGCTCTTACACGCCTGCCTCCGAAACATCAGGACGGCAGACAGGGGGCAAGTCAACTGACTTGTCCTTGTACCTTTTCAATTCGACAAGCCAAGCAGCCTTGGGGACTTTCCAGTCTATTTTCAAATTGACCATTTATAATCAGTTTTCTAAAGGAGAAAGAAAAAGGGGTGGACGAGCGGAGCTGGCCTCGCGTTGCTGTGATAGGTGGAGAGCTGGGGGTTGGTAGATGATAATGCAGCAGCGTGTTGTCAGATGTGTCAGCAGGTAAGATGAATGAAGAATAGGGAGAGGGCGCATAAAAAGGAAAGCACAGTGGGGAATTGACCTCTATTCAAAAAAGAACAGAAGAAAAATAGAAATAAATCTATATCCTGAAGCAAATAACATATACCACCCCACCAATCCCCCAACTTTGAGATATACACAGCCTCTCCATGAACCCAAATAGGAGAAGAAAAGTGCTGGCGGTGGCTGCAACCTTCCGGGAACAAGGGACACCCGTTGTCCAATTTTTGATGGCACCGCGGTTACACATATCAGCACCTGCAAGGTCAATCTGACTCAGGTGTGGCGAGTGAGTTGAGGCCCTGGTCTGGGAGGCGTTTCAGCACTCTGTCACACTGTTTGCTCCATTGCCACCATACGATGACATTTCCACAAGATGGCTCTACTGAATTATGCGGCCCAGTAGAAGGGTAGGAAGGAAACAGGGAAAAAAAAGCTCATTTTCTGGGTCTCTGCTTCAGACCTGAAACCACTACTTGTTTTCATCAGTGCCTTTTGCCACTTATGCAAAACGATGTGCAGAGTAATAGAGGGAACAATCATGCCGGCCCACTGCTTCTGTTCTCAATACCACAGCCACCTCTCTCACTTTGCGGTGGCCCGTCATGGTGTCACCTCCACACTGGCCCCATCCTCTACAAATTAATCCCAATTTGGCCATCATGCACAGGGCCGTCCAGAGGGGCTGGCGGCAAGTAATTGACATTCTCAGGTGCATGAGTTTTGTTTATGTAGTCTCGCTGAGCCAAGGCCTTTCACTGTGGATGATAGCAGACCTGGTCTGCATACACCACTTGGTTTGGGAATGCTGCATGAGTGACTGCTCAGCAGCCCATGGCCCTGTGGCATTTCAGCAGAGGACATTTCAGTAAAGATCGCCTTAGGTGTCAAGCCGCTTGGAAGGTGCAAGCGGCAGCTGGAGGTCATTTGTCCAGTGCATTGATTCCACTGTGACCCCATCGCTCGCTCTGACTATTGATCCGTCCCCCAAGACCGGCATACAATGCCCACGTCACACTGGGGAATTAGCGATAAGGCAGGAAAGTGGCCTACCCTTTCAGGAAAGTATGGCAAATTTTCAATAGGACGTCCCCACATCACTGTATGAAGTAGGCATTTTGCTGGCCACTTACCCCTGAGGTCATACTGAGAGTCCATTTTGGTTATTGGGATTCCATGAATGTGGGAAGTGGGGAGTTGATAAACATAAGAGAATGCTAAAGGGACAGACTGTTAGTCATTAGAGATTGGCTGCTGAGGGAGGGGTCAGACGTGTGTGAGTGACAGTGGGTTTGTTGGCACTCGCACATGGATGACCCTGTTCTAAATGCTTTCCTAGGCAGATGTCCCAGGCCTTTTAGCATGTCACCAAGGTCCATGAATCACCATTACAGCACCTACATTTTACCTGGGTACCTCCAAGGGCTTTTTCATTATGGTAAAAGGGATTCCGGGCAGACGTGGACAGGCCTGTCGCCGGGGTAGGTTGTGTTTGTGAGCAAGGGGAGTGTCAGGGATTTGGGTTGGGTGGGTTAATTACAATAACAATGAGGGCTGCCAAAAAAACCTCCATGGCAAGGTTGACTTGGTCTCATTTGTTTCAATAAGGTAAATTGATTCCTATGTCCTCTGTTGCCATTTGCATCACATCCCTTTAATGCACACCTCTCTTCCCACTGTCCTGCTCACTGCCACCCCGCCCCCATTCACTCCACACACAGAGGACAAGACAACATCAATGAGGATGCATTGATTTTCACAGACAGCACGTGGAAAGAAAAACTCTAGTAGACATTTACTTCTTACACCTGAGCAAATCCGTGGAAAAAAAAAAGAATAAATAAAATAAAAGAGACCACTACGCCATGACCCCAGCATTAGATAAGAGGATTATATATATATATATATATATATATTCATTCATCTTCATCTGCTTGTCTGATGCTGGGTCACAGGGGCAGCAATCTCCATGACTGCCATGAAAATTACATCGTGCCCCATATTGTTGGCCTTCCAGCGAGTGGTGAGCAATACATATACATCTGTCTGCATTTGTCTGTTTCTATGTATGTAAGCAGCTATCTACTCAGTCTCAACTTTTCTATTATTATTATTTAAGAACTGACCATGTGGTAAGTGATCCATTTCCCCTGGACTGCTGTACTTCCTTGGCTGCCATGCCCAACAGCCCTTGTTCCTCTCACAGACATGGTCAGTGAATGCAGCAGTGCCCACTGGCCTCTAACCCAGCCTTCAGCCAGGGTGGTATCCATCTTGTCATCCTCGCTGAGTTTCTTCCCACCACAGAGCCCCCTTGATGAAGCACACGGTTTGCCTATCATCAGTCAGCATCGGGGTAGATAGCTGGGGTCGTCAGGCAGATGAGTGACGAATGGGTCTGTTACCTGAGTGCCTCAATGACAATGGGCAGGTGCACTAAGATAAAGAGACAAAAAGCATTGTTAATGCCACACACAGACGTGCCACAACACGCCAGCATGATCTATGCTGTCAGCTGTACAATTAGCTGCTGCCAACATGGAAGGGTGTGCAACACAACAAACCCTGTCTGGTGGGGTGTATCTAAATATGTACTATGTACAAGAAATCTATTTATTGCACTTGTAATTAGAGCAATATGCTGACATCAGGTCTGATCACACATGCAGAGCAGTCAAACATGTGTGCATTGATCCAAACTAAATATGATCAAGGATTTTTAAATCCAAACCATAGTGCACAGGAACAGCAGAACAGCTACACGTCAGAGACAGAGAGCATAGCTGTCTCTTGAAAAACATCTTCTGATGCTTCTTTTTAGATGACACCACCCACCAAAAGGATTATTGTTACCACTCAATAATTTAATACAGGGTGAAATAGCACCCAAAACCAAAACCTTCCCCTTGAATCAGCTATAAGGAAATCCCATTAAATCCCCTTTAATTGAGCCTCATTCAGCCAAAGCCTGACTGCTTGAGAACAATATAAAACTATAGATTGTAATGGCTTTGAGGATGTGTAGAGACTTTGCGTATTAGACTCATCAATAGTTTTCTCCTGCGTATCCTGAAAACACTTGAGCATTCTTTAAGACTGCTGGAGGCTGCACCTTTCCATTTGCAGTTCAACACAGGTGCGCATTTCAATCCCTGCTCCGCACAAACATTCCCACTCTTGGGCACCCACAAGGTGTGTAACAACATAAGTCTGCTTTAAAAAAAAAAAAAAACATGTTCTGAAACACAAGAACCATTTTGCAGGCAGCCTTGAACTCTAGATGATCTGCCATTTATTACCACGGGCACTTTGTAAAAACAATTGCCTGGATGCCTGACAGGACTTACACTCATGTTTAATACAAGTCGGGTTTAGTCAGGGTGAAAATAAAGCACAGCATCTCTAGCTTGGCTCCCCCAAAAATCACAAAAACTATAATCTAATTAGAAGTACTAGCTTATTTGGACAAATATACAGTACTAGAGTGAAACCAGGGTGGAATTATTAAAATTGCCCAAGCCAACAGCCTGCATAATATTGTTTTTAATAATGCAACGATTGACTCATATATTTGGGCAGCAGCAGACGATAATGGTAATCCAACAATGAAACTGCTCTATTGTATGTCATACACTTCAGTTCAAACTTGTGCCCTTATTAACCTTCCTAATCCACAACTGGTTCCTTGTGATAAGGGGCTTACACACACACACACACATATACACACATGCAGATGCAGCTGAAGACTTTCACTCTGACGGCTGGCAAACACTCTTGAAGCCATATGCACCTTATTTATCCTGTTCACCTGAGGTTCTGTGTGCATAATATCTGCACAGGCCCTTGAGTCATCCAGCACAATTAAACACACTCCCTTAGATCAACAGTGGAGAGAAAAAAAAAATGGATGGTGGCGTTTGGAGCGCGGGGCCCTCCCAGTGTGGGCACACGAGAAAAAGCAGGTCTGATTGGTATTAAGTGTTGAGATTAAAAAGCCATCTCATAGGTCAGGTCAGTTGGTGTTCATTTGAATGCATTACCAGGGTCCGAGGCTAGATAATTCTCTCATTAGCGCCACTCAAACCCTGAGTGACAATGCGGGTGAGAAGAGAGCATGTCGTACAACACTCTGAGTTAATTAGTCCACGTGCACAGCGCCAACGTTCACGGTGGGTACACTCATCCTCTTCCTTTTGAAAAAGCCTTAACCTGAAGCATCACACTCTGAGCCCCAGAGTTTAGAAACAGGGACCATTGATGTTGCAGCAATTAACAAAAAGTCCGAACTGTCAGACCTCATGTTTCATGTGGCTTTATTATCAAGTTTACATCCTTCTTTTTTTCACATTTCTTACTCTTTTTTATTTTTACAATTTTTTTATATATAGGTTGGCAGTGGTGGCCAAGTGGTTAAGGAAGCGGACTTGGGTCCACAGGGCTTCTGGTTCAATTCCTGCAGCTGCCAGGTTGCTCAATGAGATGCTCTGGGCGACCCGACCCATATGAGTTCTTCTGGAGTCACCACCTACAGGAAGGCTCACAGTATGGCGCAATGTGATGTGAGTGGTGCCAGCTGCCCCTGCCCCCCGGCAATGGACAAGCAGAGGAAGATGATGAACCTAGGGCACGGGTTTCAAACTGTTCCCCAAAAGGCCCACTGTGGCTGCAGGTATTGGTTCCCACCTATTCAGAGCACACCGACTGACCAATCAGCTGTCAGGAAACTGGGATTAGTTAATTAAAAGAGCCAACTCAGGTGTGCTGCTAGTTGGTTGAAGCAAAAATCTGCAGCCACACCAGCTTTGTGGATTCAGTTTGACATCCCTGATTGAAGGTATGTTAAATATTCTTCCATGTGTAATGTGCTGAATGGTCAATTATGAGGTTAAATATATACAGGAGATGCAATGCCATGAGAGTGCACATGTGATCATATATATTTACTATCTACCATTATACTATTATAGTACTTTACTATGTTATTATTTCATAGCAGAGATTATGTTTGTTGAATTTGTTCTGAGAAATTAATTTATTTCTAAATGATGATGCTTAATATTGACAATTTATCTAATTCTTTTTTTTTTCTTGCTGTATAATATCACTCGGTGAAGTCAGTCTCATGGATGGAGTCTTATCTGCTATTGGCAGATTCATTGATAATACAAATCTTGCACTGATTTCCAGTTGTAGTTAAGGATTGCTTCTTTTAGTTTTGGTTTATTGCCCTAAATATTTGAATAATGCTACACAAGACACACCAGGCTAAATGAATAGCTTAAAGTGATAATTTCACTGCTCCCTCTCCTGGTGATTCTCAGACAGGTAATAAACCAGATTCCATTTTGCCTGTAAAGTTTCAATGGAAATAGATTTTACTCTCTCTTTGTTGATGCCATTGTGTTTGCATATTGGGAGCATGAGGTTATATTCACATCATTAGTCTCTCTGCTTGGATCCAGGCCCGATAACTGCCTCGCCATCACAGTTCCATTCACTTCGGTTCTAAAGGTTCCATAAATTGTCTCTTTGCCTTTCTCACTTATGCTCACCCGCACTCCTTCCGCTGTTCCCATGAGACATGGTGTGAGGCTCATTGGCCACCACACACACGCACTCAGAGGGGGGTTCTCTTTCTCTCTACCCACCACCGCTGGGCTTACGCAGCACATGCATATATAGCCAGAATGCCAATCTCCACCTGCCTGCTGCCCTCAACTCCCCCGCCTCAAGTCGCAATAGCCTACTGAGCACACAGGGTTAGCTGAATATTCTAGGAGATTTCAATTTTTCAGACAGGTCTGTGAACCATGCGTACATCACGTGGTGCCATCACTCACAAGAGGGAGTTGGATTTTCAACTGTGGTCCGCTGGGTCACCTGAAGACCCTCAGGGAGGACATTATAATAAAATTTAAATAGTTTCCCTCAGTTTTTGATCTCCATATCTGGTCTTGGGTCCTCTGTACGGCAATGTCCACTTCCTGTCTTTGTGGCCTCACAATTGCCCCTCCCTCTTAATCTCATCCCCGCTGCCAAATTTATCAATCAAACACATTTATTATTTTAACCCCGAAGTGCTTTAATATCTGCAATGTCACGCTTCTTACTCTACTGTCAAAAGCGTTGACAGAGCTTCAAAACTGCTGGTTATGCCCTGGTAATGCATTTATCTCCTGGTATAATGCACTGTAGTGTCTGAAAAGGATCAAATATGGGATGTGAGGGAATTTGGCTTCTAGATGGAAGAAGGATGAGGGGGAGGGAGGGGCTGTATAGTAAATGGAGAGGGGGTGAGAAAACATTTTCATCTGCTAACTCTTTTGCACTAATATGTATTCCCAGTGAAATGTCCTCCTAAGTAGGTCAATGGGATTTAGAAAGTTTGTGGTGTGTGTCTTTTTTTTTTTCTTCCTCGTGCTTCCTCCTCTCTCTTTATACTCTCTCGTCAGTGGGAAATGAGCAATGTGATTAGACATGGAATAGTGATGATTTAGTGAGAGCAAAAGAGTGAGTGGCTGAAGAAAAGGAAATGAAGGCAAAGGGACAACAGAAGTCTGGCTAAGATTGGAGCCTCACTCCGATCCCTCGTCAGCTGATTGAGAGAACTAGACACAAAGAAAGAAGAGAGAGAGAGTCAAAGAGGAAAGGGAAGAGAGATTTTGTGGATGTGCCTCCAGAGGTAGGGAGTGGCTGAAGTGTCTTCATCTTGATATGGAAGCAACAATCTAATTATACCATTTCCCGGGGGAATTGGCGTGTGAGCGTAATGGGTAAATAGAAAAACGTAATTATTCTCCAGAAGTTATAACATTTGTACCTATAAACAAGATAACCATTTATGTGGCCTATCACAATGAGCATGGCGTATTATTATCAGCTAAATAATTCACTCAAATATGTATGTAATATGTATGGGTTTTTCCAGTTATTCCATTTTTTATCCCACTTGTCAAAATGTAATGAGTTAATTTTGGTCAAATGCAAATGGGCCTCCAAATGGGTAATTTGCTGCAGGGTTCTTCCGGCTAAATCCGCACCATTGAATGTGATTGAATGTTACAATTAAACGTGTTAATTCATTGTCAAAAGCAACCGATCTACACGTGATATATTTAGAACCTAATTGGAAAGCACTTTTAGAAATGGGTTCTTGACTTTCTACATAGCAGCCCAATCAGAAATTGCCTCTGCCCCCAGTAACAGCTTAGGGTTAAATATATATAGTCCGGCTATTACAAAGAGTGCAAAGAGTGAATTATTTAAATTCTAATTAATGTTTAAGACTCAAACCCAACCTGCGATTGGCACACCACTGCTCTGGCTTTTACAAATGCCTTCTTTCAACGTTCACATTTTCCAGTAACTTTATCCCGATATTCCATCCAATCAATTCCACAGCAATGGTGCTTCTTTCACCCGTGCAGCTACCACCTTCCAGTGAGAGTGGAAGATGGAATCCATCAATACTGGCAGACAGTCTGTGGAATTACTAATAACTCTTAGCAGGGAATTCAGGTGCCCATAGGCTGTGCTGTTAAATCATGGGAAACATCCTTCAACCCTTTTTTTTTTTCTTTTTTTTTTACCTTTTTTGCTCCACCTTTTGTCTCAGGCACACAATTGTTTTCAAACAGCATATTTTCATCAGTTTTTACAAGTTCTTCTGACAAGTTCCTTATTACATCTGTGAAATAAATCATGTTTAGTGTTTGTTCGCAATCGTTTTGCAGAGACTTACAGACCGCCGGCCCCCCACCGACCTCCCTCTGACGAAGCCTTAGATATTAGATGAACTTCATTAGTGTTGAAGTCGTGTGAGATGTGGCCACAACTTTGTGCTTGATGCCGCCTGCAAAGAAGTTCTCATGCAAGCAGTTGCGACATTATTCATGCTTTCACAATAGCTTGTTATTCATCATAAGACAAAGGAGAATCTCACTGAGCCTGACGTAGATGGAGGAGGGCCACCAGGGTATTATTCACATCTGCTGAAAACAGTATGCACAGCCAACTGCATGTCACGATACACCAGGCTTATTAATGCATACAAAGTCTCCCAACCCAGAATATAAATGACAGTTTCTCACACAACAGAACATAAATATTAATTGTGTTATATCTGTGATATATTGGGCTTAGGGAGATGCCTCAGTTGTTTATTGTTTCAGCAACAGTATGCATTTTATTTTTTTTAAGAGCCAGCCAAGTCACGTGACAACACAAGGTGGAAAACAAAACACAACCCAAAATATCCTGTCGAAAATTGTGCAATCCCCAAAGTTGCCACAAGATGACACTGTGAGTCCATTGCATTTTCTCAAACCGTTGTTACCCTTTGGAGGAATTTTATTAGATTTAATTTACAACAACAAAAAAAACCCTTCGCTGACTATATACTGATGTATATGAGGCAGACTTGAACATAGCAGTGCTGCATTCTAACAATCAACACAAGTCTCTCTGGCTCACAGATCTAAAGTGCATTGTTCAGCATTCAATAACAATAATCCCACCTGAGCAACAAAGTGCACACAGGACTCAGCAAAACGCCTCCAGGAGGCTTTTGGACTTGTTTGGTCGCTTATCTACAGGAGGAGGGAGTTTGCACAGCTGTCCGCAGAACACAAATGGCGTTCCACACTTTTCCCTTGGCAGGACATCTGTTGCTTTCAGCTGGCATCCATTCTCCTGCAACTAAAGAGTAGTCATACAACCTCGAGCTGTAATAAAAGCTGAGATATATATCGTACTCTGACGTACAATAGGTATTTACCTGTGAAACTGGTGGTGAGGTGATGTGGTTTTTAGTGGGACAATACAAAGGCCCTAACACTCTGATGTGGTTTGCTCTTCCTTTGTTTTTAAAGTCCAAAAATTCATTCAAAATTCATCATTTGTTTTTGAATTTACTGTAAGAGATTATCTTACTCCAAGTAAGTAGTTACAGTACTTATTACCCTACTTACTATTGATGGCATTTCATTCCTTAAAATCTTTTCCGATGGCTCACTATTTTTCGCTATTTTTTATTTTTTACTGTTTCTGATTCCCACTTAGCAAAATGTACTTGAATGAATTGTATGTTTCAAAGAACATAGTGCTTGAGTGTTGTTTTTCGTAATCATGTCCAGCAAGATTAAAAATAATGAAGATCTAATGGTCAGTCCAAAAACCATACCTCCTCAAGTCCTGCTCCTAATGTTCCGTAGCAGTGTGAAATGCTGAAACACTGCTTCAAAGAAAACTCTCAAAATTCTCATTGTGTTTACCTGTAATAAATCACTTAAATTAAACAAATTTCTAAGAAAAACAACAGAACAGCAACTTTCTGACTTGAAAGCATCACTGCTGCCAATGTCATTTCACTAGAGGACATTGACTTTCAAAAACAATACATTAAAAACACCATCAAATCTATTTTGATGGTGTTGTATCTGGTGTCAGTGATGTAGAGATGTAGAGTGTTTCCCCTGACGCCAACTTAGTTAGAAGCAGAAGAGTTTATTGCAAAGAAGTACAGCATCAAGTCAGGCAACCCGTCTACCTGGAGGAAACCTGGGCAATGTGGGTCTCCTCCCAAACATCCACAAATGGCTGCTTATATTCTCTTATTTTGGATACATTCTAGAAACCCTCTCACAGACTTTCACTAGACGCACAACAACATCAGCATATCCGGCACCCTGAATAGGCTCAGTATTTATGGGCATCAAGTGCCCGAAACCCTCTGAGGTCAGTGACCTATGGCCACAAACCACAGAGTATCTGTGGATGGTCAGTTCCTGTCGGGGGATGTCAGGCAAGAGAAGATCTATGGTTGTGATCAGCTGCTTGCTTTAGGTGTAGTATATCGGAGTATGCACATATGTACAGTATATGTATATGTATGTATATATATATATATATATATACATATATATATATATATATACATATACATATTTGTATATATGTGTGTTTATATGTATATATGTATATATGTGTATGTGTATATGTATATATGTGTATATATGTACATATATGTGCATATGTATATATTTGTGTATATAGGTACATATATGTGTATATGTGTATATACAGTGGCTTGAAAAAGTATTTGCCCCCTTACTGATTTCTGTGTTTTTTGCATATTTATCCCACACTAAGGTTTCTGATCATCAAACCAATTTTAGTATGACACAGAGACAACCCAAAGAAATAGAAAATGCAGTTTCTAAATGATGATTTTATTTACCAAGGGAGAAAAAAGGAAAGCTGAGTTCAATTCCACAGGCCACACCCACACCTGATTACCACCACATGTGCTGAATCAAGAAATCACTTAAATAGAATGTGTCAGACAAAGTGAAGTAGGCTACAAGATCAGAGCATCATGCCACGATCCAAAGAAATTCCAGAAGAGATGAGGAAAAAAGTGATGGACATCTATCAGTCTGGAAAAGGTAACAAAGCCATTTCCAAGGCTTTGGGGCTCCAGCGAACCACAGTCGGAGCCATTATCCACAAATGGAGAGAACTGGGAACAGTGGCAAACCTTCCCCGGAGTGGTCGGACAGCTAAAATGACTCCAAGAGTGCGACGACGACTCATCCAGGAGGTCAGAGCTTAGAAAATCATCGAAAGAAAATCATCGAAAGAACTGCAGGCCTCGCTGGCCTCAG